>VCHN02001009.1:0-26481 GCA_007115665.2 Sequoiadendron giganteum
GAGCCAAGTCAATAACCTTAGGAGGTAGTTGGAGGCTATGAGGAAAAAACCCATTGATCTCCAATATCCTCAGGTGCAATATCTCAAAGATGAGTTACGATAGGCCTGAGAGTGGGAGGCTACAATCAAAGAGCACGTTGCATCCCTACAAGAGCAGGTAGCAAAGCTATGAGGGGAGATATGGGGATTGTGGTCACAGAGAATGTTTGTGTCATGATCCTCCTGATCGTACTTGTACATATCCATATAAAAACCCCCTTCACCACTTCCAAAACCAGAGGGCTTTAGGAGCCATGCCCCCGATGGATAGAGACATTTTTGTTGTATCATATAATCAATGTATAGAATTTTTGGATGTAGAGATTCATATACAGATATATAGATGTCATATTTTATGACAATGGTGTGATACATGTACATGACATTATTTTGATATATATATGAGATTTTGGATTAACATCATGTGTTCTTTATGTGTATGCTTCTTTTTCATGTATGATTATGTTATGGATGTATTCTTAGATTAGATTTTATCATGATCTAATTACTAACACACACTAAATACATGGTTAATTAAATACAATGATGATCTAATGTATTCTTAAATTAATACAATGATCTAGGTGAAACCTAGTGGAAAACTCTTCAAATCAACATCTAGATGAAGTTATGTCCATGTGTAGAATATTTTAGAGACACATGTATGCAAAGGGAAAAAGAGATTTAGATATGAAATGACACGTTTTATTTATCTATTTATTCTATACATGACATACTCTTGAGAAAGATTCATGGTTGCTATCTCCTAACCTATATGTCTATTACCTTTTATCTATATCCTCTATCTACTAATGCTATATATAACATGCATTGTGGAGGCCAAGATGAATTATGAAAGTGAGACTATTTAAATGTGTGAATAATCCTATGCCAATGATTGTCGTATGGTTAGTAGTTGCATGATGTGTTGATGGATGACATAGAATAACATGAGTATTAAGAGCGCCACCTAGATTACTACAATAATTACACTATTCATTTTCTAAAGAGTGATTCTTAGACCGAAAAAATGATGAGAGAACATGAGTTATCATTTTTGGTTTGGATTGGAGATGTGTTAGACCTTGATAAAGTTATGATTGGAACTATAGAAGCTTTGCTAGAAATTTGGTTACCACATAGCTCAATCCTATGCAAAGTCCCTTGCACCATTACCAAAGTATGTGTAATATCTATTGGAGGAAAATTAGTGATCTTTGTGTTACCATAAGGATTTATGAGGCACTTTTATGTACCGTAAATCATAGTAGTCTTATGCAAGTACTACAAGACATGAAAATTATCTTGGTGTTATTGTGGGAATCAATATTGGTAGATCCTCTTAGATCACACAATGATATATTTATTACTTTTACTTTAGTATGTTTCTTCCACTTAATGTCACCAACCCCCCAAAGTGGGTACAAATTTTAATAAATTAATTAAATTACCTACAACTTCCTTTATACATTTTTACAATCATTTTAATGTCCATTTACATAGGAAGTTTTAGGCAATTTTACACCTATTTATAGATCTTCTTGATGATCATAGAGTTACAATGCAAGCTTCCTACACCCTTGCTAGACCTTGCAAACATTTCCTTAAATACAAAACCTAATAGCTTGAGGAGCTATAGGTACCCCCTAACACTCCTAGCCATATGACCTATTACACCCTTTAGTGCACTTGGTCATATGACCGCTAGTGACATCCTAACATCCTTGTTTTTCTAGAATCTTGACACAAAACTTCTCCCATATAGCCTTTTACTAATCCATACTATGTTTTTGTTGACACAAACCCTAAAAATGTAGCACAAGCCCATACTTGAGCCTATTTTTTCTTTTCACTCATTAGGTCATTAGGCATCTAGATTTCTCTTGTGTAGGATTAGCTCTTAATCTCCAAGGTAGATTGTAGGTATCATGAGAAGACTAAAGACACAAAATGTCATATTTTGAAGATATGGGATCTCTTTTTTACTATTAAGTATTATTTCAAAGCTGTAGTGTTCCTCTCTATTACTACACCTTGTTCACTCGGTTTTCCCTCATCCTTAATCATATAATTCCTTGCCCAATCTTATAAATCTAAAACCTTAATCTCCCTTAAACCCATGTGTAGTTTGCACTCTCTCTCCCTCTTGTATTGTCCCTTTTTGATCGTCTTATCATCTCTCTTGTCCATCCAACACTTAAACACACCACCTTTGTTTTAGGTTCCCCCTAGGGTTTGCATTTATGCATTTCCATACACCATCATCAATTTCACTTAGGTGTAAACAAAGAGACTCTCCTTTTCCTATAGTTCCTTTTTGGATCAAGTTGGCATATACCAATGTGGGGAATAACTAAATAAATATCCCTACAACACTAACCATTTCTCATGTCTATAGTTTATATTTGATATATTGCACAATTGAAAGGTTATATAAATAGTTTGCAAGTGGGAAAAACTATAAGTGGAGACAAAGCTTCAACAACTTTTGATACAAAGTCATGTGTGCCCCTTATGACCACCAACATCCCCTTAGTGCAATCTAACATACTACTTTTCTAGAATACACATCTTAAAGGTTTTATATGTTCACCATGGACAATTATGGTTTTCTATAGCCTAGATCAAGTCTCAAACTTGTGTTTTGCCATGTGCATGTTTTTAATTTTTTGATGAATAGACAGCTATCTATATTAAATTAAGATATAGATACATATTCATAAAAAAATATGGGTGGTAGGAAGGCACACCCCGAGAATCAAATGGGCAGCGCCCAGAAAAATAAAAAATCAGTCACATGAGCCAAGCCTGGAAGTCCATGATTACAATGTGAATAAAATAAAGAAGGACATTATGCGGCTAAAGCAGTGCCAGCAAAGCTAGGAGGGTCTCTACCATCCATGTGTTTCCCCCATACATTAGCAAGGTCTAGAGTGACGTCAGGAGGATCACCCCAGCCATCGTCATCATCTTTTTTCTTTTTATCTTCTTCCTCGGACCGGGGCAAGATTGCAAGCGCTAGACGCGGAAATGTTTTACCAAGATTTGGCCACCCAGAGCCAGAAGTAGGAAGATCATTAGAGGGCCACCCGGAACTACCACTGCCGCTCCTAGAAGCGCCGCCAGAGGGCCACCCCTAGCTAGCTTACAGTGGAGGAGAGCGGCTACGCCGAGGAGGGCGAGAGTCCCACTGAAGAGGAGGCTGAGAGTGGGAACGCATGGAACCACTCCACTATCGGACCCGAGAAGGCGACCGACCGTGAGAAGAGGTAGGCGAAGCGGGGACCCAACAAACAGTACATGGGGCATTACCCCAGTGGTCCAGCAGAACTTGAAGGTGATCAACCTCAAGTGCAACTTTGTTAGCTTGCACCTAAATCTGTAGAAGCACATTAGAACAAATAATAGCTTTAGCATATAAAGAAACATTAATATCCATGTGAGAATGAGAAAATATGCAGGCATTTTTTTCTTTCCAGAGATTAAAGAGGATCTCCACCCTAAAAGTGTGCCAAAGCTGGGTAAATTTAGTAGGGATTCTAGGTGAATCCCCTAGCAAAATCATATGCCACGAAAAAGGCTCTAGCCTAAAGGGCCGAAAGAAGTCATGAATCCAAGTCCAAAGCTGTTGAGCTCTAGGACAAAACCAAAAAAGATGCTTAAAAGTCTTAGATTGCCCACAAAAAGGGCAACGAGGGTCCTGGACCCCTAAGTGATCAAGCTGAGAGCCCACAAGAAAGCCTTGGAAAACAATACACCAAGCAAAGTGGGCAAGTTTCAAACTAACACTTGCAGACCAAGTGGTAGAAAATATTTTATGCCAAACATGAGCGGAAGATTGGAGCAACCACCTCTGGTTCAAACTTTGGATCATAGGAAAATATGGTGAAAGCTCCTGGTAACTAAGTCGAGGCTTGTAGTTCCTGAAAGGGGTTTCTGGAAACCACTTCCAGTGTTTCCACCAATGTTTCTTCCCATGAATTCCAACCTTAGGAAGCATCTTTGTAGGAATAGAATTCACCAGACCATCATAAGTAGCACGATTTTGGTTTTGAAGCCTGTATTGGGCACAAAACACATCCCATTGTATGATATGCATCATGGGTCTATGAAATAACTGTTGCAGGGTCTGGATACCCTTCTTGTGGAATCTGAGCACTTTAAGCCAAGGCGACTTAGCCAGCGGCTGACCATTATGCGCAAAAAGAGGAGACCACCAAATATTCTACTAGTTGAGTGAAAGCCCATCATGAAACCCAGAGCTAACCCAGCAGAGCCAAGGCTTGACAACCTCCCAAGCACGCCAAATACTTTTGGCCATAAAAGTCCCAACAATTTGGACTGGTTCCTTCATGACCAGAAGGATTTGAAAGTTGATCCCCTTCCAGGCGGGTCTATGAGCAGGAAATCCTAATTGAATATAGTGCCTGAGAAGAATTTTCTAGGCCTTGTCCCCAGTAAGGGCATGGATAATCCACTTGACACAAAGAGCAGTTATTTTTCGTTGAGTGGAGAGCAACCCAAGACCTCCAGAATCTCTAGGAAGGAAACAAAATTTCCAAGCAACACGGTGAAACCCTTTGTGGGAATCAGAAGATTTCCAAAGAAAATCCCTGAGCAGCTTGTCAAGCTTGCCATAAGCAACTTTGGAAGGGACCCAACAGGAGGAATAATAGACATGGGTGGCTGCCATAACTTTAGAGCACACCTAAAATTTCCCAGACAAGGAGAGAGGATTGGTAATCTAGTAAGCAAGCTTCTGCTCAACCCCGGAAAGCACAACTTGCCAAAGCTCAGCCGAGGATGCCTGGAAATCAAAGGGAATGCCTAGGAACCGAAAAATTTCTCTTGGCCCAATCCACTTCCAATTATACTATTGAAGCCAAGGAGGAGTGGGAAAAATAGATTGTTTGTAACACAGAGTTTTGTGCCACTATATGGCAAACCCAGAAGTCAGACAAAAAGTATTAAGGGAATCTAGGGCCGCCTTAATAGTCTCTTCTTCCTCCAGGAGAGTGAGGAAAGAGTGATCCGCAAAATGGTCGTTAACCAACTAAGTCTAAGAGTTGGGTAATGAAATACCCTTGACATGTTGTTGAGAAACTGCATTGGCCAAGAGGTAGCCAAATCCTTTAGTCGCAAGCATGTATAGAGAGGGGGCAAGCGGTCACCCTTGCCGAATGGAACGAAAAAGACCAAAGGTAGAAGATTGGTGGCCATTGATGGTGATACAAGCAGAGGCATTTGCAAAAAGAATATGAACAACCTGAATGAAGTTGGGCCCAAAACCCAAAGCTTGTAACATAGCAAGAATAAAAGTCCATTCAATACGGTCATAGGCTTTGGAAAAGTTAATTTTAACAAAATGGCTTTTTGGTTTGAACATCGGGCCCATTCCATACCTTCCCAAACAACAATAATAGTATCCAGAATGAACCTGGATTTGATGAACCCAGTTTGCTTTGGGCGCACAATCTAAGGCAAGAGATGGCAAATTTTCAGACCCAAAGCCTTGACAATGATTTTGTAGGAGACGTTGAGAAGCGTGATAGGCCTCCAGTTACATATATCTTTCGGATCCCCAAATTTAGGTATGAATTTTATATTATCTTTGTTTATTAAGTTACCTAGAGAATTAGCATGATGCAAATCTTGTCCAACACAATCCCAGAGGGCCTTGTAAAATTCATAAGGGAAGCCATCGATCCTCGGGGCTTTTTCATCGACCATGGAATGAACAACTTCCTTGAGGATCACAAAAATCCTCTGGGCTAAGGAAAGCCTATTTGGCACAATAGAAAGGCAGTCCTGAAGGGCTTGTTGTCGCACAGGCTTGGGTTCCTATGCAGTGAAAACCCACTCATAATGGTGCACAAAGGCCTGGAGAATGTCAGGGAGCTCTGAGAGCACCTGAATGTCATCCTTGATTTTTTTGATGCTCAGGGATGAGTGTTTGGCACGTAATGCCAAAAAAAACTCTTTGGGGGCACGATCACCAATTTTCAGCCAATGCAGTTGAGCTTTGATCTACGCACCTCTGGCAACATAATTGTCAGCCACTTGCTTTTTGTGTCTTAAATTTTCCACCCTGACTTGCAATGATGGGTAGAAGGGGCTGGCTACCAAAGCTTCAGTGGCTGAGTGCAGGTTGATGGTGGTAGCTTCATAAGCCTGCCAGCGAAAAATGGCCAATTGTCGTCCATAAATACATAGAAATCTAGCTGTGCATGTGATAGCATCATTCCACTAGGTAATCCAGCCTATATGATTAGCTGGTCTACACTCCAAATTCCACACTCTACGAATGTGGGCCAGGGTAGGCTTGTGGCAGAGCAGAGACGTGTTCAAAAGGAATTGATTTTTACATGTGTGAGGCTGACATGACTCCCATTCAATGCGAAAAGAGATAGGGAAGTGATCGGAAAGAGTCACATCCACTAACGGCTTAACTGGCAGAGTAGAGCTGTCAAAAGAGAAAAAAGATTGAGACGAGATCATGGCACAATCAAGGCGTTTAAATACTCTGTCAAAACCAGCCCTATAATTACACCAAGTGTGCTAGAGGGAATGAGAATGGTGGCGACCAATATTGGGATCCAAAAGTCACAATTTATTGTGCATGTAGAACCATGCCTCTCACTCGCCAGCTGCCCATCTGAATGGCAGGGTGCCATCCTTGTCATACGCCATCTCAACCATATTGAAATCCCCACATAGTAACCAGGTGGCGATTGGTAAAGAATCAACAATCCAATGCCAAAGCAAAGAGTGTTCCAAAGTATCATTAGAGGCATAGACATTAATAATCCCAAAGGAGTGATTATCAATGTTAAGAAGAATCCAAACGAGCCTCATGCCCAGCCTCATGCATAGTGCAAAAAATTTTACTGGCTGGCCAAATAGAACGGCAAGTCGAAGCAAGCAAAAAACCAGAAATTTTAACCTCTTGGAGATAAAGCACTTCAATACCAGAATATTTTTGCAAAGTATCCCTAACATAATACTTTCTGGAGAGGTCTATCAAACTTAGAACATTCCATGAGAGGAAGTTCATGAATGAAACTCCTCCATATTATCGGAATTTGGTTCCTCTTCATTGAGGGAAGAGAAATGATTCTGCAAAAAATCTTGTGGAACTGATCCAATTTGAATGGACGAAGAAGAAAATCTTCACTTTTCCTGCACATATTCACCCTCTTCCCGTGGTGGAGATGGGCTAGGAGACCGCCTTTGAGCTCTCGACATGGGAGGAGTAGCGTTTAGATGAGCAAACATAACGACAATAGGCTGAGGCGTCGCCTTTGTCTTGGGTTGCACCGAAGCATTAGCAACTCCAATAAGAGCGTTTGTCCCCTTCCCTGAAGGGTTTGAAGCGACCTTTGGTGGTTCAGAGGCTTTAGAGGCTGACCCAGAAATTTTGACTTATTTTTCCAGTTTGTAACTGTAGTCCACTTTTCATCACCCTTAGCAGAAGGCTCCGCCTGACGAGGCTTTTCAACATCTCGTGGCAGGGAAGGTGTACAAGGCACTGCCAAAGGGTAGTCCTTAATCTTGTGATCGACTGACTGACACCTGTAGCACGTGTTGGGCAAGTTAAAATAAGTGACTTTCTAGTTATACCAGAGGGTTCCAATTTGGATATATTTCCTAGTGTATTTACATTTCAATTCTCCATTTCCCAATCATTTGTTTGATCAATTTAGATTATTTATTGTAGATCCATAGTTTATTGATTATTTAAAGCTTAATTAAACACACTTAAAAATATTGTAGTGTTTATGTTTGTTTACTTTGTTAAAATTATAACACTTCTTTTTTCCCTATTTTTCATAAGCTCAAGCCCGTGTGGCAAATTAATTTCACAAGTGTGTATTTGAATTGGAGCAAAACATCATTATTTTATAAATTTTAAAGCAATCATCTAAGTAAGCCTTAAGATTCTACATTGTGATAGATCATTTAGAAGCATCGTCAACACTATTTTCCCATCTTTAAAATCCAACTAAATATTATATTTAAATTCGTTTAATTTCTACACTAAAACTTGTTTATATAATCCCATCTTTAAAATCCAACTAAATATTATATTTAAATTCATTTAATTTCTACACTAAAACTTGTTTATATAAATTAATTACT
Source organism: Sequoiadendron giganteum (assembly GCA_007115665.2). Lineage (NCBI taxonomy): Eukaryota > Viridiplantae > Streptophyta > Pinopsida > Cupressales > Cupressaceae > Sequoiadendron > Sequoiadendron giganteum. The sequence goes on from VCHN02001009.1 coordinate 8,179, forward strand.
CGATAGGCTTCCCCTCTGAACTTGCAAGTCCAAAATTGATCGGTAAACCTGTCTCACGCCTGAAAACAAGATTTACTCGTCGTTAAACCACTATTGAGTTGTCAGAAAACAAGTTTCAACAAGTGTAAATGAGTTACCATTTAATAGTAAAATCTTCCAAAATATTATGTAAAATCCTCAAAAATCTCACTTATCATGTAAAAGCCACATACATATTGATTTGCCAATTAAATGAGAACATTCTATTTTCATTAGCAATGCTTTTTTTCAATTTAATAACAACTTTCCTCTTTCATTTACATTGCTTTACCTTTTAAATTTTCATACAAATATTTAAAAAAACCAAGTGGTTTATTCTTAGAGGGGAAAAGAGGGGAAAAGATTTTGCGTGTGTAGACATAAAAATAGTAACAATATTCTGATTTTCTTATAGGTTTACAATTCACTATATCTCATCTCTTTTACAAGTACCCGACCCTCCTCTCTAAACAAATGATTGCAACCCTAAAATTCCATGGGAAAGAGAATTAGGAAGCCACGTGGCACTAGCTTAATAAGCAGTCCACTTCCTATGGATTTTATTTTTCAGCACACATCATTCTGTTGCACAGAGAAGGAAGAAGAGAATTACATTCAGGGTGGGGCGAGGTGTGGGAGGAAAGAAAAGCCCATATATCTATTTCTCATTCCTCATCTTCACTGCATTCTCCTATTTGGTATTCATATGGTCTTCAGAAAAAATTGTAGAAATGGCTGCCACGGATTTCATAAGAAAGCCTAGAAAAAGGAAGGATGCACAGTTTACGGTTGAAGAATTGGATGCAGCAGAGACCCTACTAGCCTTCTGTCATTGTGGAGACAATGCTTTTATCAAATGGGGTGCGAAAGGGAGAAGATCCCAGATTGCCGGAGGTGGTACTTATAAATTATTCACTATTAGAAGAAGCCCTGTGACTCCACTTTCACTCTCCTGGAGTGAAATAGACGATTATAATGGACAAGCCAGTCCATCTCCTCCCTCTTCGCTGCCACAGGTCAGAGTATTGGGTTTTTTTGTTCACTTTGTTGGGTGTCTGTATTACTGCTGGATTGCATGTGGGTCATGTCAGTATTTCATATTACATTTTTTTCAAATTTAATTTTGAGGAGTGGATTAGTCTGTTGTTTTTTGTTTGTTTGTTTGAGAACGTCACTTTGCTAGCGCTGCATTTGTTCTGGATTATCATTGTTGGTTTTGCATTTTACCCTCTCTTTTTTTTTAAGTTTCAAATATTTGATTAGTCTTCTTTTTTATAACTTCACTTTGTCGGATTTCTGTATATCTTCTTGCTTGCATATGGGTCATTTTCAGTTTGTATTTTACATCTCTTTTTGTAGAAGTTTAAGGATTGGGTTGGTCTGTTTTATTTTTCGTTTGAGAACCTTAATTTTTTGGGTGTCTGTAATTTTTCTGGATGGCATATGGGTAATTGTCAGAGTTGTATTTTACATTTTATTTGAAATGCAAGGACAAGATTAGTCTGTCATTTTGAATTTAAGAGATGGGTCTGAGGAATATTCCTGTTTAAAGTGCAGAGTGGAAGAGTGAGGACTGCAATTTCCAGAAGAGCTCCCAAGAAAAAGGTATGTAATATATTGCTTATTAGAAGGAATCTTGTTTCTAGTCCTAGGTAGATTTTAAATGACTTTGTGCAGGAGTATATATATACATGAATTTGGGTATATATTGAAGTTATCACTGATTTTGGGTAATGTTTGTATTGATATTGTTTTTCATGAATTGGAACTGGTTTCTAGTCCTTCGTAGCCAGGCTATAGTTTTGTGCATGTGGCCATGAATATCCGTGCATGATGAAATTATTGGTAATTAGGTTATCGGTAGTACTGGTATTATATTGTTTCTGGTTTCTTGTCCTTGGTAGATTTTTTTACAGTTTCTGCATGTGGGTATGTGTCCATCATTGTGGGTGACGGGAGTTAATGGTCTTGACTCTTTTTTGGAGAGCAAGTTTCATTGATTTTAAGGTTGTGTTTGTATTCATCCCGGTTTTTACAAATTGGATCTAGTTTGTAGTCGTCTATAATTTATTTACAGCATTGAGAGTGTGGATATGTGTAAATAAATGTGGGTTTGTATTAATATTATTGGTTTTATTTTTTTTGCTCATATCTCTGATTTTGGAGTTCTACTGGTATTTATATTGCTTTACCCAAGTTAGATCTGGGAGTCTTGGGCTTACTAGATTATCTGTAATTCTCTGATGCTAGTATGTGTACATGATTATATGGAAATTATTGATATTTTTCATAACACTGAGTATTGGTAATATTGTATTCATTTGTTTCTGACCAAGTGGAACTTGGCTTCTAGTCTCTAATAGGTTTTCTATAGTTCCGTGCATCTGAGCATGTGTAGAAGAGTGTGGTTGGATATGGAAGTTATTGATATTTTGCTTGTATCACTGATTTTTGGGCTAATGCCAAATTCAGAATCACAATGAACTGAGGGAGTCGGTCAATGCTCTATTGTCAGAAAGGGACAGACTGAAAAAGGTTAGGGCTTCAACTTTTTCATAACAGACTTGCTTTTAGTCATTTTCTAAGCCCCCTTTTTTTGTGTTCTGTGGGATCTGTTTTAGTTTGGAATATACCATCAATGCGGGCATAAGGTTTTTGGTTAAAGGGCACATTTTTTATGAGCTGTATTTTGGAACAGGAGGAACACCAACTTTTGAAAACCTATCAGGACTTGCGAGATAGAAATGAGCATTTGAAGTATGAGGTGGGTCATTTCCCATTCACAATTTGTAACAGTGCAACCGTTTTTTGTATTTTATTTGCAATATGAGAGAAAATTTTACTGAGATGTGGTTTTGCAGTTGGCATTGCACCTTGATGGAAGACAAGAGCCGCAACTGATCCCCACTACATTGCCGACATTAACTGATCTGGACTTGGGGCAAAAAACAAAAACATCTCTATCTTTTGATGAATCATTGGGACTTGATGGGCACAGAAATTCCAAGGTTACTGCCGATGCTTTAGCTTTAGACCTAGCATGTAATGAGACCAAAAACAATGGAAAGTCACTATATCCACATTCTCCTGAGTGTTCATCTGGGCCTGGAGAGGAGTATTCAAAACCTACAAAGGATGTTCTCCAAGCAGCTATTCCAGATAACTCTAGTGAAGCTTTCCATGATGCCACTATAGGTGGTTCTAGTGACCACAGGCTTTTCTCAATGACCAAGACCTTTTTAGCTGCCGAAGCAAGCAAGCAGACCATAGAGCTTACATGAGTCAAATATTGCCTTTCTCTTAATGTAGGATAAGGCTGATATCAAAGCTCCTATCAGTTAGGTTGGTGCATGAAGTTTTATCTATCACCTACAATATTTTACAACCTCGTCTGAATTCTAATTGTTTCAGAAGGCCAGAATTTTGTTAGATAGGGATGGATGTTCGGTTGTCAAGAACAGCTGCAACATTGGCTAACTTTGTATAAATGGATTGGCTAAGAATAAGAGCAGCATGTACCGAGCAACTGTAGGTTGTAGGCAGTCTCATTTGATGTTGGTTAAAATACACGCTATATTTTCCAGGAGATTCTTTTGCTTTATAGAAGCAAGAAAGATTTAAAGGATTTGTAACATTCGTGTGTGGGTAGCTGGAAAAGCATGCACCAAATCCTCGGCACTTCTGGCTGGTGGAGTTGCCCTATATGAGTGATTTGACACAAATTGGATAGAGAATATCTCTTTGAAGTGCATGCTGACAGTGTTGGCTGTAGAATTTTCACTTTCCGTTCCTGGAATTACCTATTGCTATGTTTGAGAAAACATTGCCACCCAATATATCATTACTTCTCAATAATGGTCTTTTAGTACCCCTGTAATATAAACGTGATTACAAGTGATGAACACAAATGGTGACCAGGAAAACATTGTAGAAAATTAAAAGTTATGTATTTTACGTTTTAAAGTTGAGCCTTGAAGGGAAGGTTGCTTTTAGTTTTATCATCACAAAAAGCCCCCATTGCACTGCAACCATGATTCCAGAGAATATACTTGTTTGGGTCTTAGATATGTTAAGTTTCGTACAATTTATTTTTTCTCTTATTCATAATTTAGTTCATGTTTAAGGATTCAATTTTTTACATAAAATTTGGATATGATATTGCGATGGTATTCAGTATTTACAGAAGACAATGTTGTATGGCACCCAACTTTGGAATGGCAAAGGCAATACAATGGCAATACCTTGTATGTGGGAGCTACAAGCTGATACTATGATCACCTTGATAATATCTGAATAGAAAAAAGATGTTGCTTGTATTCTCCAGTATAATTTTAAGCGTTTATCAATTATGGGGACACAAAACTTCACTACTCTGATCACAGACGTCATGATGTATGAAAAGCTATTTAATTTTATAGCAACTTTGATTATGTCTAAATCAGAAAAGGTTTTGCCAAAGTACAAACAAATGAAATAAGACAATCACTGTGCAGAGAGAAGATTGAGCTGATATGTTGTTTCATTGGTATTAGCTTATTTTGTAAGATTATTGTGTTCAATCATCATATTAACAGCTTGTTTTGTTAGGTACTTCACAGCAAGAATGTACTCGTAGAAATAAAAGCTGATGTCTAAGGGATCTGCGACTGCAGTGTTTTCAAATGAATGGCTGTATATTGCTCTTCTTTTTGTTCTTGTCTCACTTCAATTTTTTTCTTATCATGCAAATTACAGAAGTCAGATGGCCTTTGCACAATGCAGTTGTATTTCTCAAGTAAGAAAATTGTAACTGTCTTAGGTGGACATAGCTTTTTGTTGAAGTAATCATTTCACTTGTATCGGGTCGAGATTATCAGTTATAGTTGCTTAATTGATGGATTTGTTGAGGAACCATTAGCAGCTACCAGTAAATAGGCCTCAAATTTATGCCTTCACATAGAGAACACTTTAATAAATTGTCTAACTGTAATACTAGATTGTGGGGAAACATTATTGTTATATTTGATGAATGGTGCCAATTCATAATGAAGGTCTAGTTTTATAATTCACTCAGTTAGGCACATCCATCATGTTCTGCATTTTGTGTTGAGATATCAGAGGTTAGGGGTTCATTCCAAAGATTACCAAGTTCAACTCGCCCCAATTAGTTCTGCCAGGTGAACGTACAGAAAGGTATACAAATGTTATTATATGGCAGAAATTTTTTATTAGTGTAGGAAGGTGTTGGTTCTACTTTGCACAGTTGAGCACATTTATTCTGTCTACAACATGTCAGGTTTGGCTATCATAGAGTTCGACTCTGTTGGCATAGACCACCAATTGTATCTCACTGCATTCAGGAATTCACTCATTTGTATCGATTCTCTTTGCACAGACCACCAATTGTATCTCACTGTATTCAGGAATTGTATTGCACTCATCTGTATGCCTGTAGAAATAAGCATCTGCGAAGTGGATGCACATGTTAATACAGCGCATGCTTCAAGCTACTACAGTAGTTCTTGCAAACTTGAACTTAATAAGGTACCCGTACTACTAACTCCTAATGTGTCTTCATTTTTGTTTAATTATTCTAGAAAACATTAAAAACCATAAGATGGATGGATTGTATGCGTGGTTGTTAAAAAGAAACCCAAAAAATTGCCCAAACATAGTTAAAAAATTGGGATGTTTGGATAACAGACTGTGGAAAGCTCAACATTGCAGCTTGAGACAGGCCACAGATGGGACTGAAGACTTCAATAGCATCCTTTCTACAGTTGGCTGTGGAGAAGCAAGGATCAGGAGCACTTTATATTGAAAGTGAGTGTCATTCTAATTGAATCATGTTTTTAATTTAGAGGAGTTTGGTTATGCAAGATTTCTCATCATTATGAGTTTGATAATATTATGTTCTATATTTTATCAGTAGTTGTATTTGTATCCAGTGGAAGGATGGTAAATATCTAAGCGAAGAAATTTACTTAGCGAGGGCATTCAAAGATATTAAAAAATGTTCTCAAACCCATTTTTAAAAACTAATAAAGAAGTTTGGATGGCAAGCCACGAGTCAAGATCACTTTGACTGTCGTCTTAAATACCCAGGTTTCTACATTCTCAGGGATTTACCATCAGCAATGAGTTTGATGATATTGTATTGTATTTCATTGGCCATTAGTGACAGGATGATATTATGGTTGATTTTCATCAGTCAGTGCCCATTGAGGATAGCAAATGCCTGAATAGAAATTTAGTTGAATCAAGGCTTTGGCCGGCTTGCAGGAAACAACAATTTCTTGAGAGTTATTCATTTGGTGCTTCTATTTTTGTAACAGATTTGTATGTGTTATGTAGACATTGACATAAAATTGCTGCCAGAATGCTGTAATAAAATTAGTATCAACTGTGATGCAATCTTCAGTCCATTCAGCAGCAGAGTTGTAATGACATTAAAAGCAAGGAAATTAAGCAATGTTGCATATGTTTTTCATTTGAGCATTTTAAAGAGCATTGCACATGTTCTTGGAGCCATATAAGTTAAGATTTTAAATCAATTTTTACAAGAGGTCTATTAACATCTTTGTATGACTATTAAGTTTACATAACTGAGTGAATTGAACAGCCTTTTTAACTATCATGCCAAATGGATTTGCATGTCTAGACTTGGATGATATTGTTAATCATTATAAATTATGTTTAGCAGAACTTGATTATCCAAATACATCCACTGCTCAGATTAATGAAGTGCATGACCTCTAAAAACTTTGGTAAATGGGTTAACATCGGTATCAGTAGTTCCAATCTTTTAAAATGAATACGAATATTTTAAAATCAATCATATGAAGTTTAACTCAAAATCGACGTATAGATTGATTCCCAGAAAATAACACACAATAATGCACAGTGGAAATACCAAATGTACAAAAACTAAATTGGTTTGTTGAAACTGAACTTCACTGTAAATGCATAAACCGTTGAATTCAAATTGTTGTGAAAATGAGATGTGAAGGTTCGCAATGAGATAAAGATATTTTTATCTTGAAGGAGAAAATTACCCTATTGCCGGCCAAAGGCAGACCTCTTTTTATTTAGAGTAAAATATTGCATTAGGTAGAACAGTAACAGTTCAGTAGGAGCTTCCAAATCTGCATGTGTGATGTATTTCATATACGTTTCGGGCTTCTTTACTCCCCCGTCGTAAGGGTGAAAAGGTCCAGCCAAATTTTGACAAAGCAATTAGGTGTCTATTAGCTCAATAGCTAATAAATATATGCATGGTGAGGGGGAATAAAGAGAGTAGAAAAAGTTTGAACAAAAATTGTTTGCGAGGTATGAAAGTATAAAAAGTTGTAATTGTCAAAGTCCTTTTGTTCTCCGTGAAATTGAATGGTTTTAAATGATTCCACCAAATGGATTAGGTTTTGTTGAATGGTTTTAAATGATCACACCAAAAAGGATGAGGTTGACATTGTGACTCAATCAACTTTGGTTGAATGAATTCCCCTCAATCCTTGATGACAAATTGAAAGATGTCAATTATTTGTGTACTTGTGATTCAAGCTTGCATTACCAATGGGTAGCTAAATGGTTCATAATGCTTATCCTCTTTTAAAAAAAGAAAAGAGAAGAAAAGTAAATTTGCAATTACTTAAGAAAACCTTTAAAAACCATAAAGAAGAAAAAAGAACAATATCAAAGAGTTAAGGAGCTGCCTAAGAAAAAAAAGGAAGAAGGTGAGGGAGGTTTATTCTCTTTACTAAAACCACTCATTCATTACTTATCACTTGTAGGGTACAAGACAAATTGATATGGCAATAGTTGATTATGTCTAGGTGGTTTAGGGGACAAACCAATCTTTGGAAAATACAACTTTACAGATCATGTATCAAAATACACAAAACATAGTTAATCTAACATAAAATTGAAAGATAATAGAATATTTTTAGCAATTATCTACTACTTCTATTCAAATATAAATATATAGGGTATAATTGGATGTTACAATTAATAAGGCTATGAATGAGAATTCCCATGACCAAAAAGTAGTAACACATCAAATTGGTTTGCCTAAACTATTTAGTATCCATCCTTTAACGAGAAGAATCTAATGGATGCATGTACAATATGGTTATAAACAAAGAAACAAGATGAATCTATTCATGTCTCATACTATGTGAACTTCCAACTACTTGGTGGTTGAGTTTCTTGATAGTTGCCCTTCCAATCTCATGGCTAAAGGAAAAACCTTACATGGATCTACTAGGTAGTGGACAAAGGTGCACCAAGTCATGCATGATGGTGCATGATAATATAGTGACTTGTGTAGATATAATGTTATTGAAGTTTGCATGCTAGCTTAAAGTGCTACTAAATCATGCTCATTAATACAAATTGTTGCCAAGACACACACAAAGTTCCCTAAGGCTTGCATTGGTCATTCACCTTTCTTGATAAGTGATTTCTCTTGTCATGACTTTAGTGAGCTATAAAAATTGAACATAGAGCTACTAAACATTGTACAACTTTGCTTGATTTGCATACAACCCAACGTTAGCCACTTTGAATAAATGATTTAAACCTTGACATGTGTGTACTATGGTTATTTATATGATCTCACCTTGTGCAAATGTGCAGAAGTGTTTAGGATCCAAGATTGAAGGATGTTGACACAAGTTTAAGAAGAGGAAATTATGTCTTGAGGAGTTTCATGCTAAGCACTAGGTGAAGTCCTAGGTACTACAAAAGATTGAAAATAAAAATGTTCTCACCAATTATGCACAAAATGATGTGAGGCCCATATCATAGTGTCATGGTGCTTTTTGTATTTTCATTGTTGGTGAGAGCATTTATTTTATTTCTTTGTAAACACTTTGGATGTGTTGCAATCTCTATGCATTATTTGTTTCTTATTGTTATATGTGCAAGTTCCACATGAGGTGGTGTGTAGTAGGTTTGTCCAAGGGTGTCACAAGCTAAAACCCAAGACATGCTTAGAAAGGACTTTACCTCATAAACTTCTGGGGAGCTCCATTATAAGCATGTTTAATGCAAAGTATATTTCCATATCAAGTAAAATTCACTACCATTGTCTAATTGCTTGTCGATGGATTTTATATGTTGTGGATTGCTCTAGTTGCATATCTGAATTCTCACACAAGGATTAGAAAAATGTGTAGTAAAAAATAATGAATGCTAATAGTTGGAAATGAATCCAAACATAAATGAAGAAGAGGCACATGGTATCTTGTACATAGTGATGTTTTTTCTTGCAAGCAACCATAAGGGTATTTTTTGAAAACTTGACAACTATAACAAGTAGTCATTTTTGATAATTTTTTCATAGGGAATCTACTCATAAAATCAAAACTAATAGATTCTCAAGGCCTTCACAATACTAGTAGAGGTGTTTGAATCCTCAACTTCCTATTTGTGAGATTGGTGATATGATAGGGAACAAAGGACTTGATATGGTGCTCAATCTCTAAATGCATATGAGGCAAATAGAAATGTTGATGTAGCTTCATTGTTTGTATCTTGGTAATCCATAAATGTGCAATTGTTTTAGCATAGTGCATCATTGAGATGAGTCTTTGTTGAGGTGTGTTCTCTAGAACACAAAGATGTCTAAGATTGAAAAGAATATTGCCAACCAAATGGAACTCACCAACCTATTTACTTTGGGAAAACATGGTGTAGGTCTATTTAAAAACTCAATCTAGCATGTAAAGGTCCTAATTAGAGAAGTTTTGATTATGCAAGTATAGCACTATGACAAGTGTGTGATTTGATAATTGGCTAAAGAAATCCACTACCTTATTATATTTCATCTTCTTGTACTTGATCTATTGATGCAATACTTCAAGTATGTCATCTACTTCATGTTATGTAACTAATTGATAGATTCAAATATTGAGCACCTTAAGATTATGTGATTAAATACAAATATATTATATAATTCAATTAAGCAATGTTGAAAGAAGAAAACAAAATAATACATATGACACAATTCTACTTGAGAAAACCCATCAACAAATACAATAGGTCTTTTTCAAACAATCTCGATCTATAGACCAATAGCATATAACCTCCAACTATGACTTCACTCCATCAAGGTATAACACAACAAACCAACATCTGACCTTGTCCCAAAGTACAAGTATAGCTACAAAATCATTCTTAAGGAATTTCAACCATCTAACTATCTAATTGGTCAATTGGAATACCAATAATCACACATCTATCTTAAGGTGTACTATGGCATTAGCATGCCACACATAATATGCAACATGACTTATCCATATGAATGATCATTGCACATCATAAGTTTTCTCCACTCATACTTGATCAAAAGTTATGGATCAATTTTTCTTGAACCATGTATATTTTTCTTACATTATAACCCAACACCATTCATGGATTGCAATAGTAGAAGTAAACACCTAACTGATTCTATCTATTTGTGGTACCTTTGAGCATCTTTTAGATTATCACAATGCTTCTATCAATTGCCATATGTACTCCAATGGTGCTACAAGTGCACTTCTACTAACATACTCACTTTAATGACATACCTAGATTATTATAATGTTGAGTTCTCCAAGTGATCATGGTTAAGGACATAACAACATTGGACTTAAACAAGCCTACAAACTAAACTACAACATAGAAAGATCATTGCAACTTACCACAACCCATTACAAATAACTCTATAGTTGTTTACTTGTCTACAAACAAACATTTAAACATACACTCGAAACAAGTTCACCACTTCTTCCAATGGAAATGTTATTGGGAACTCCTTGCAAGTGAATAGAACACTAAAGTTTCAATATTTTCCCACTTGATGCTTATTATAGGAGAGTTTATAGCATCCTAAGAATTCAACCTTACATGTGAGACTAGGATAAACACATCTCATCTCTATGCCAAAAAAACTTAGGAGTACTCATAAGCTTCATTAAAAAGTCAACAATATTTACCTTAGTGTCAATTTTCATGATCTCCCTAACTAAATGATATTATACATCTACATGTTAAATTATAACATGGTGAATAAACAAGATTCTTAGCCTAACAAATTATAATTTAAGAATCAACATTCAATATTGTACAAATCTTAAACCAATACTATTACCTAGTCTTTGTAACCACATAACTTCTTTGCAAACATATGGTATTTTCATGTACTCTACTTTAGTTGTGGGCAACACGATACAACTATATATTGCTACTTATTCATCCAATTTATTGTTGCTCCAATAGAGTAACGACATAACCACTTTTTGATCTCCAATTATCCAAATCTTTAGCTCAATCAAAATCAACAACCTTATATGTTTAACACCTTTCCAAGATCATTAATATCACGATAAACAAACAATAATCTGCAATTCCTTTCAAGTACCTAAAAACCCTTTTAAGTTGAGTCTAATGTTTTAACAGGATTCAACATGAACCTATTTATAACTCTCATTATTTGGGCAATGTTCGGCCTTGTACATCTCATTGCATACATAAGGCTACTTATTACACTTGCATATGCAACATTGTTCATGCCCCTGAAAGCCTCTATAGACTCAAGACATTATTCCAAACTCAACTTAGTGCCTGTAGACACCTAAAAATGACCTAGGCCTGCAAGCAATATTTTACCACCCTTTGCCCTAGCATAATTATGACATTTGAATTATGTCCCTAACCCACATTCAACTATTATTTAAATAATTCATGATTATTTAATTAATTCATAAACTTTCATTCTTCATGATTATTAAATAAATAAATCTTATTTATTTAATTTAATATGTCACTAATTGTCAAAGTCTTCTAATAGTTAAATAAAGTCATCTTATTTATTTAATTAATCCTTATCATTAATGTCCTCATGATTATTAAATTAATATATTTTAATATACCTATTTAATATGTCACTAATTCCTAAATCCTCTCTTAATTAAATAAATTCATTAATTTATTTAATTAATTAACTAATTCTTCTAAATTAAATAATTATTTTAATTATTTAATTATGGCATGTGACACTTTTATATTTTTAAATAAAACAAATCATTTAAAAATATCTCACATGTTTAACTGATTCTTCATTTAGGAATTAATTTCAAAAATCAATTACTAATTACCTCACAAAATCTCTTTTTTGAATTAATTTAATTCAAAAAGGGAAATATTCTTCTACAAATCAAGTAATTTCTAAAATTATTGATTTTCTAAAATCTCATCCTCTTGTCTTCTTATTTTTGCTAATTTCATCTCAACTGTCACATTCAGTCTTGATTTAATTTATTTAATTAAATCTTATTCACACATATGGGTATTTTGCCCTAACCCTAATTTGAGTTGCCTTATTGAATCTTGACCTTTGATTATAGGGCATTCCTCAAATCTCTCATCTTGTCCGTTCGTTCAAGATTGCATTTTCTATAAAATGACAATCTTGATTTCATTTTCGGATCCATGATCATTTGTTTACACTTTTACTATAGGCATTTCATTCTCACACTTTAGGCTTTTACTTATTTTACTATTTGCATAATAGGAATAACATTCTACATTGCAATAGTTTAGATTTCAAATCCTTCAAAGGCATTGGCTAGGGCTAGACATTATAGGATTGCTCACAAATCTGAGGGCATCATACTATTACAACAATCCCAAGAAGGTATAATGGAAGTGAAGCATGGAGGAGAGAAGACATGGGTGAGATCTATCTAATTCCTTTCTTCTCTTATTATTTCTCTATTGTATTCTATTATTTGATTTACATTAACTTGCAGGTACAACTAATCACTTGTTGATGTTTGCAGGAAGATTTTAGGTCATTACATTGGTGAACCCGACATCCTAACACTCATTTGCAGGTTTTGTACGGCCTTGGAATTTTATTTTTTTTGCAGGTTCAGGTGCACGGAAAGCCGCAACCGCAGCCTAAAGCGACGCAACTGCTCTATCGAGCCGCATTTGACACACTGAACCACATTTGCAAGAACCAGAGCCACAATTGCCTACCAAGCCGCAATTGCCGAGCCGCATTTGCCGAGCCGCATTTGACTGGTAAATCTTCATTTTTTGTTGAAAAATTTGTAATCTGGATCCGACGCATCCGCGTCTAGAAATTGATTAGTTTTTATGTTCTTTTTTTTTTGGATTAAAAAGAACCAACCCTAGGATAGACACATTAATTGGAAATCTATCAATCCTAGGATAGGCAACATTAAGTGGAATTTATCAATCTAGGGTAGCCACCACATTTTTAATTTGGTTGAAAAAATGAACACCATGATTTTGTGAAGCAACATCTTCACCTAGAATAGATAATCTTCATTTGGGCTTAAAATTGAACACCTTTTTGTTGTGTTTGTGGGGTAATAGGTATAAGCTCTCCCCTTTACTGGGTGATAAAAAAACCAGACTTACCCTTTTTCTTTATGCATTTACTGCTTTATTACAACCTTTAGAAGGCCTACCGTAGTGGGAAAAAGTACTCACCCTATGGGAACGACCTAAGTGGGAACACCTAAAGCCAAGGTTTCCAACCCACTATAATCAAAAGCAAGTTGTTGATGAAAATCCAACTTGATAGTAGTTGACAGGATAACCATCCCCAAAGCCTTTGTTCTAAAGGTTGGGAGGTCTCTCAAGGGAGTATATCCATTGTCACACTGAACAGAAAGACTTACTAAGAACTTAGTGTAGTAGTCAGCCATGTCAGTAACTAGACATCCTTTCAATCACGATGCAAGGGGAGGGAAGAATCTCCCCCCAAGACACTCACCATATAATCACCACGGATTGTTTGCTCAGGCGATTCGGTATCCACTTCCGTCACCTTGAGTACGCAACTGGAAAAGATAAAAAAACGGGCGCCCTCTAGGGGGTGACAAGGCTGTGTGAGTCGACGTGATTTTAAGATGTGGGTTGTGATTGCGAGGATGACCCACTTGACTTTTAAGAGTGAGTCTGTTTGAACAAACATTTCATATTTTTTATTTCTGTGTTTGCCAAGAATTCTTAAAAATCTTCAAACAAATTACAAAATCACAAATCGAAATCGCAAAAACTAGTCAAAAATTACAAACTGTGTTCGGGTTTTTCCCTAAAAACTGCATATTGCGACGCAAGCGCTCTGTTGCACCGCATTCGACATCTAAAAAGCCGCATTCGATCTGATGAGCCACATTTGAGCCATCAGAAGCCGCATACGCTCTGTCAAAACGCAATCAACAATTACAAAGCCGCATTTGCACTCATTGAGCCACATTCGGTTAACTGAGCCACATTTTCCAGATATAAACCCGCATTTGCAAAACAATGTCGCAATCAACACTTCCAAAACCGCAATCGATTGTCTGTCATGCATTTGCAATTTGAAACAACGCATTTGATAATCTGCATAACACATCAAAATACTGCAACGCATTCACTTCTTGGAGTGACGCATCTGAGAATGCACCGCATTTGAGACCTTAAATGACGCATTTGCCTGTCATTTGGAAAAACAAATTTCCTTTCAAAAACCAGAGGCCAAACTTTTGCAACCGAATTTTACTGGCATCCTTTTTCTGATAGTCTTTGTCCAAAACCAACAAAGCAACTTGTCCAAGTTAGTCATCCTTGCATCTTTAATTTGCATTTAGCTTGCAAACCATCATCATCATCAACACAGGAAAAGTCTTAAGTACTCAAATTCACACCTTTGGGATAGGAAAACTTTCCTTCCTTTGTCAAACCTTTGTCTCAAGTCATTTGACCAAGTCAAAACAAATCAATCCTAAGTCATTGTCCTTTGGTGAGCTATTTCCAACTCATAAGTCTAGTGTGGAAATCTCACCTTGTCATTTTGTCATCTTGTCCTTCAAACCAGTCCTTTGACAATCCAAATCGAGATATTTGGCCAGAATTTGAGTGGTTAGAAAACCTTTTTTAAAAATCATTCGACATAAGGCATCCCCTTTTATCACTTTGCATTATCCCTTTGTATAGTCTTAGTCTCATTTCATCCACCATCATGTCTTCAAGTCACGATGACATGCTTGCTAGTCAAATTGAATGCCAATTCAATAGTCAGGGTCACGCACAACTTGCTAGGGACTTCAAAATGCTATACCTACAATTCAAGTCCAAACGCACCTCACCCTCTAGTCCTTTGTCCAGCTATCCCTCTTACCAATAGTCCAATAGTCCTGGTCCGCTATCCATCTACTATCAAGGGTCCCATAACACCATCCATGGAACTGAGTCACAACAAGCTTCCAATAGTCATACCCACCCTAACTTTGACAAGGGAAACCAACCATCCATCAATCCATTCCAAGCCTCCATGTCATATCTTAGTCCTCCATCCACGTCATATTAGAATCTTCCATTCATGTCATATCCTAGTCCGTCATCATCTGCTAGTCCTCCATCCATTTCATATCAAAATCTTCCATTCATGTCATATCCCAGTCCTTCATCATATGCTAGTCCTCCATCCACGTCATATCAGAGTCTTCCATTCATGTCATATCCTAGTCCTTCGTCGTATCCTAGCCCACCACCCACGTCATATCCTAATCCTAGTCCTTCATCCACGACAAATCCTTGTCATACATTCATGTCTTATTCTAGCCCATCATCTCTCAACCAAGTCCAAAGCTCCATGTCATACTCTAGTCCATCATACACCAATCCATTTCAAGACACTCCATTGCGTCATGAAAACACATCTAGTCATGGTCTCCAAAGTCCCATCCCATCTCATAAACTTGAGGATACAGGTCAAGAGGTAAGTCCAAAGCACAATATTATAACATCACCGTCATGTCAAGATCAAAATAGTCCATTCCATGACTCCATCTTTACGTCCATTCAAGAAATCCTCCTAGACAATCATGGCATACCAAATACACCTATCTTTGGTCAAGAGTCCATCCAAAACCATGTCATTCAAGAGGAACCTATCCTCGGTCAAGACACTACTTCTAATCATGACATTCAAAATACACCCATCTTTGATCAAGACACTATCTTTGATCAAGAAGTCCAAAACGATCCACTCTTTGATCTCTATGCCATTCACAATGAAACGCTTGAAGACGATTCCATTCAAACTTCAAATATTGACACTCCCAAAAGTGAGACACTTGCCTCCATGGGACACATAGATGATCTACCACTAGAACAAGAATATTCTAGCATGGACATATTTGAAAATAATCAAGCTATAGCTGAATTCAGCAGGCTCTATGGCAATGAGCTTGAAGATGGTTTTGACATAGACTTTGAAGCACCAGTAGAAGCACAGGATTCTGACATGTCACCAAATCAAACTGAAGATATTAATCACAAATCTGTCCAACATGTGAGTGAAACTACAACATCCTATCAATTAGGATCATCAATATTTTTCAGAGCAGGCTTCCTTTCAGAGGAGAAGATTTCAAGTTTTAATTTCCCCGATAATGATGGGTTAGCATCTTGCTTCCAAAGTAACAAGTATCCCATCGCCAACAAAATTTTTCAGAACATGCATTATCAGGTAAAAGGATTAAGCCTACATGAGCAAGGAATCTTGGAACTCGTACAAGTTCAAGCACATTACAGACATCAAGGTCTTGGTTTTTCATCAGTCGGAAAATCAAAAGATGTTAGTGGTCCCTCCTCGATATTAGGGGCAACTTTATCTAATACAAATGTCAAAATGGGTATCATGAGTAGTCCTTGTCATAAGATTGTTGCTAATACCCCTCCCCTCCACACCCCAAACCATCATTCCATCATAAATAAACCTTCCATTTGGAACCAACCAAAGTCTTACAAATACAAAATCCAAAATCAAATGTCAAAGGCCATCAAATCAGAAAAAAATACAAGTGGACAAATGAAGTTAAAATGGATCCCGAAACAAAAGGGATCAACTCAAGAATCAGGCAAAGCAACTATGCCAAATTCAAAAGTCAATCAAAATGTGGAGCCGCAGCATAAGAGGACTCACACATACAATACATGTCCACCTCCATCAAAATGGCCATCAAGCAAGACATATAAAAGTGTTGGTTCCAAACACTATCAAAAATCCAACCTCCATCATCCATTACACCAAGTTTGGAGAATAAAAATGGCTACATCCAAACATCCAACCAACCCGTCCACGTCTACCATCATCCGTCATAATCCTACATCATCCTTAAAGTCCAAACATCCCATGTCACAAATTCGTCGCATTTTGGCAAGGACTCTCATGGCACTCTATCGTTATGTGCGTATTTTGATAAAGCTAACTCTAGTATCAACAAAGATCACAATGACATCAATCAGGTGTATGCAAGCGCTATCATCCTAACAAGGCAACTACTTCAGAAAGGTCACTATTGGCATGTCATGGCACCTGTCTCTACATCAGCATCGTCAAAGGCTTCAACACAGTCAGTGGTCATATAAAGCATCAAGGCTATCCGACAAAAATACAAAAAAAACAAAAATAAAAAAAATCGTCCCTAGATGAAAACCTGGCAAACAGGCATCTTGGTGACACCAAAAACACCAAAAAAATATATCAAAAATAGTAAAGAGAAAAATTTCATCCAACGGTGAAAACTTGGCAAACAGGCGCTTTGGATAAGTACCATGATGAAAACTGGGCAAACAGGCATCATGTGTAGAATAAATCATCTATGTGGACCATTACACTTGGGGGCAAGTTGTCTCATCTCCCACTCCCTTCACCTGACATTTTCATCCATCCATCTTAGCCCTATCATGTCCATCCATTTTTCCACCTATTTTGATCTTTACAAAGACTAAGATGCAAACACAAATCATGCTTTGGAAAACTTTTGACATGTCTATCTTTTGGGTCATACCTTGGTCATTGCATATCATGTCATTACCTTCATAGCATCCTTTTCGACATCATCCTTGGAGACCATATGATAATTCTCCTAGTCCAAGTCATCAATTGCCTTATACCTATCACCCATCTTGGTTTCCCTTGTCAATGGTCCTGCAATCCTCCATCATCCCATTTTAGTCCTCATCAAGTCATTTCAAATGGAACAATATGGCACCCTAGCACATTATCCAAAACATTCCTTGGCTTTGTCCCTAGACCTGCTGTAGACTTTTATACTCTTGTCATAACATTGTCATCTTCACGTTGTTTCAGGATGTGTCCTTCCCATGTCAAACAACATTGTCATTTTCACGTTATTTTTGGGATGTGTCCTTCCCACGTCAAACAACGTTGTCTTTGTCATCATCACCTATCCGTTGGTATTCCGCTTGGCTAGCAGCAAAATCATGGTTGTC
>VCHN02002948.1:0-15460 GCA_007115665.2 Sequoiadendron giganteum
AATAAATCATATTTAATTAATTAACACGCTTGATTAACTGTGACCATTTCTGGATGTGTACATTTTGGCCCTCTTTGAAGTGATGTGTTTTATGCATTTCTTCAAAGAATTTTGCCCCTGACTTTGAAAATTGGCTGATGCTATATGCCTCCTCGAGAGATAAATCGCGTGATTTGAATGGTGATGATGATGATTTGAAAGAATTGAGATGATTTTTGGAGCGAAATTATCGATTTAGCTCTCAAAATAATGCGTTGCATAGTAAAAATAAGAATAACCTCCCTTTTTTAGCCCCTTAAAAGGTGGAAAAGGTGAAAAGTCATTGTTATTTGAATAGTAGCCTTTTATAGTTTTTAGAGCTCTGAGAAGAATTTGCGAGATGTTGATCCACTATAAGCACCACCGATTCAAGCGAGCCCATCATCATCAAAGACCAACTATGTATGGACCTCTGGTAAGTTGATCTAATCCTCCTTCATGAATTTAAATTGCATTTTTAAATATTTTTTCAATTTTAAGAATTTTTGAAGTTCTTCTTTAGCGCATAGGATTTTACTTTAGCGCATGCGAGCCTTAGTTTAGCACATCCATTAGGTAGTTTAGCGCATCTATCCCTGCACAAATAAATTGTGTTTTAGTGCATAGGCTCTCAAATTAGTGCATCAATGGATAGATTAGCGCATCCATGATTAGATTAGTGCATCTGCTAGAATGGCGCATAGGACTTGATAGAATAACACATACATTGTTCAAATAGTGCATAGGCTAGAATAGCGCATAGGTGGAATAGAGTAGTGCATAGACTTGATAGATTAGCACTTTGATGAAATAGTGCATTTAACCTTTGTTTTAGAGTATCCATGGATAAATTAGTGCATTGATGATTTAGCACATTGATGAACTGTTTTAGCGCATCCATGAAATTTTGCTGATTTTAAATTTTTGAAATGAATTTGATACTTGCTTGATTATTGTTGCTATATTATCCAACTGATTGTATGCTTTTGAATAACATCGGGGTTAGATTAGCCTGATTTGATAAATTTGTCTTTGTGCTTGAAGAACAAATAGTAATAATTCTGATAAATTTTCTTTCCCGTTTGAATGACAAATAGTAGTGATGCTGATAAATTTGCTTTCCTGATTGAAAGACAAATAGTAATGATTGGATGTTGAGCTGATTGGCTGTTAAATTTGTTTCCATGTTTGAATGAAAAAAAAATAGTAGAAAATGATAAATTTTCCTTCATTCTTGAAGAACAAAAAATTGATCTGATAAATTTGCTTTCCTATTTGAAAGACAAATAGTAAAGATATATTTGATATTGATTTGATTCAGTTGATTTAACATGATTTTCTTGATGCTTTCTTGTGATTTCTTGTTGATTGATGTGATTTTGATGTGCTTGATTTTATAGGAGGATTTTAATATCCTCCAAATCAGAGAGCGATTTCCCTATACATGGGATATGATACCCAAACTATCTCAGCTAGAGATAGGGGTGATTGTGAGATGTGGGTTGGGTTCTCTGCTTAGGATACCATAGTATTGGGTCAACAGGGTATTGTTGATCGCATTAGCTAAGAGATGGCATAGTGAGGATAATACCTTTCACTTGTCGATGGGAGAGATTACAGTGACACCTGAAGATGTCTACAAGATTCTGGGCATCCCAGTAGTTGGTGAAATTGTGATCTATGATCACAAGGAGATTGGGGACCGATGCTTTGCAAAGAGTTTTTTAGGATCCTCATGCGATCGGGTATGAGATTGCATGGAGGGATATGGTACAGAGATATGCCCCTCTACCATCAGTTCTACCAATTCATTCATGGATTCCTTTGTCCTAATCATAGGTCAAAGGGACTATCAGTAGGTGGGGGTCAGATTCTAGAGAACATGCTCCTCCATCAGACTAGATATGCATGGGGATCATGCATGCTTTCCCATATGTACCATGATCTTCATCAGGTGGTGTACACAGATGGGAAGAGTATCTCATCTGGAGTTACTCTTCTACAGATTTGGATATGGGAGCACATTGTCATCACTTGCCCCATTGTTCAAAGAGATTTCCCATTGGGCTATCCATATGTATATGCTTACACAGGTCCCCTTGTCCAGCCGATGCTGGGAAAGTTAGAGTATTGGTAGAGGATATTGGATGGCATGGATACCATCATCTAGAGACTGTATCTTGATTGCAAAGTATGGGATGAGGATGACATAGAGCTTCCTTACTGCAGGATAGCTAGATATATGATCGATTGTACTCCCTTCACCATTGAGCAGTTTTTAGTCATGAGAGTATTGAGGTAGTATGGTCGGGTGCAGATGATGACGCAGGGTGTGGCTCACTATGTGATACGTCATGAGGATTTTCCAAAGTGGGGTCCATTTATTACATTTGAGGCGGCCATGGCTGAGTACATATATTTACAACCAAAGTTTTTGGCTATTCATCCTGAGGTTATAGATGCTCACATGATAGATGACTATGTTTACTACTTCTATGCAGATCCATTTCTGAGGTTGACCAGTCCAAATGAGCCTACCCCACCATTAGGTGGACCACTTATATGATAGGAACGATGGTAGCCACAGGCAGAGGCAGAGGCAGGGCCACAATAGGGTCAGGCACAGGCACAAGCAGAGAAGCCACAAGTATAGGATATAGGTGGTGCGGCGATGGAGGTGGATGATGAGGATGATGAGTCAAATAGCTCCGATGAAAGTGATGATGATGGGGATGATAGAGGTGGTGGGGGTGGATAGAGATTCTTCTTTGATGTTCCTTTCTGGATGAGGCCTTAGACATCTAGAGTGGTGGACCAACTGAGTACTTTGACTCCACGCATCACAATCAGGGCTCCTTCTCAAGGATAGCTAGATAGTCTATAGGTAGAGGTTCAAACTCTTTGGAGTAGTTTGGCATAGACACAGGTTACCATCAACCAACTACAGGCATAGGTTGCACAACCACCACCTCCTGACCCACAAGTAGCTCAGCTCATAGTAGAGTGAGATAGTTTCACAGAGTAGTGCATTCAGGCAAAGGGAGTAGCAGAGAGAATCCTTAGGTCAATTGAGAGCACCTCCAATGGAGAGGTTGTGGTAGAGGGACTAGAGATTGCTCAATAGATCAAGTACTATAGGATGAGATAATTTGAGGCAGTGTCTCCCAAGTGGAGGATTGCTTACACACAATCAGGTACCCGATCACGGACTCACTCACGCAGTCATACTAGGAGTGCCACCAAGAGTGTGGGACATCCGGTTAGATGAGAGATCGAGGCTTCTAGCAGCAAAGATCCAATGAGACCTACCACCTCAGGAGGTAGCAGTAGCCATGTTCCACGCCCGGATGCCCCTCAGTGATGAGTGATTGATATATCATGCCATTGTATTTTATATATCTTGTTTAAATATTTGATATCCTTGTACACCTACACATTTGTTTTGATGAGATTTATGATATGCAATGGTGATTTGATATTCATGTGTTATGGATTCATGTATGCATTTTATTTCTATATGCTTTGTTGTTTGATGATTGCTATGATGATGATTATATGTACTTTGATATGAACTGCAAATGATGATTTTTTTATGTTATGCAATGTATGATTCTGATGATGATGATGTAATATGCTTTATGATGAAAATGATTTCTAACATGATGATATGATGTCATATGAATGATTTTCCTATATGATGTATGTAATGAATGAAAATGGATGCATCTTTCTTTTATCAATGTATGTTTATGCAAATGATGTGAAAATGAATGATAATGAAAATGTTGTGAAATGATATAAATGAGATGAATAATTAATGAAATGATATGCAAAAATGAATGGTATGCACATGATATGAAAATGATATGATATAAATTAAATATGGATAATGATCATGGTGAACTAAATGAGACCTAATAATGATGATAATGATAATAATGATAATGAAATGAATTGACGTGAGAATGCAAATATGAAATGATAATGATAACCTAAAATGAATAGTCATGATTAAATGTGATGTAATAAATGATAATGTGATGAGATGCAATAAATGTCCAAGTGTGCTCAATTGTTGTCTTAAAAGATATATGAAATTTTTTCCAACCTCCAAAAATCTACTTAGACAGCCCCCAAATGCAAATCTAAATGAATCATGCAATCCTAGAATGTAGTAATGAACCATTCTCCTGTTCTTCATTCCATGAGCCAATGTTGTGCGTGATTTTCATCATTGAGCCTTTTGATATGTTGAAAGTTAGTACAAGCATCAAAGAGGATATTAGCACCAATGATGACCTGAGTACTATTTTCATTATGTTCTATGTAGCATGTTAATACAAGCATCAAGATATAATTGAACCAGGATGACCTGAGTATTGTTTGCATAAATAGACAAAAGTTAACCATTTTCCTATGCAAATTCCAAAATCTCATCAATGATATGTTGTAGAGAATGTCCCATGACAAATTTGCACAATACTAGTGATTAGCTTACAGAAAACAAGAAAAGAAAAATCATATTCCTTCCTTGTGATTCTAGTTCAATACATCATTGAACCACTCCAAAGATATGATGTCATCAAATGTCAAAACAACAATTCAACTTATGCTTTAAGTTTTTCATTCATTTTATTCAGATTAAGATCATCCAATTTGTTTCAATTTTCTGTCAAAATAGTTGTTTAGGCCCAGTTTTGAATGGAAAAGTTTGTTGTTTCCGATATGCCAATTCTCGACATATGTTGTTGTTTGTCTACCAAAAAGCTCCAAGAAGCGAATTGCCCCTAATGACCCTGCACTCTAGACACAACTGCTGGTAAGGATAATATTAATCACCAAGCCATGATGAAATCCTTGTCGTTTCAAGGAAATGTTGGGATGCATGATGTGGATGTGATTGCTAGGCATGTATGTGATGTTGATGAAAGATGGATATGCAGAATGTATCCTAATAGATGAGAGAGCCAAACAAATCACAAACAATGCCTATTTGCTAGGTTTTCACCATTTGTTTTTAATGCACTTTTTCCTGATTTTATGATTTTTTTGTTTTTTGTTGTTACCAAAACGCCTGTTTTCCAGGTTTTCATCAAGGCAATGATTTTTTTTTCTTTTTGATTTTTTTATATTTTTGCTATGTCAAAAGATGCCTGTTTGTCAGGTTTTCACCATATTGACATATTTTTCCAGTTTTATGAATTTTTTCAGGACTCTTTATATTGTTTTTGATATTTTTCAGGACTTTTATATTGTTTTTGATATTTTTAGGCATAAAACTTCTTCAGGTGAATGTTGTTAGTTGGGTCTTCAAATAGGTCCCCTTTTGATGTTGACAACTGATATGCCCCCGATCCATATGTTACAATGATAAGGAACAGGCCCAACCAATTAGGCTCGAACTTGCCTTTCCTTTCTCGATCCTACTGATTACGAGAGTTTTCTTTGAGAACCAAGTCACCCACCTGAAAAGCTCATGGTTTGACTTTGTGATTGTAGTTGTGGGACATAATCTGTTGATATCCCTTTAAATGATTAGCTATGACACCATTCATCAAGCGGTTCCAGCTCTTGCAATCTTAATACTCTATAATCTTCATCATTTATTAACCCCTTTAGTGATACTCAAAGTGAGGGAATCTCAACTTCTAGTGGTAGAATAGCTTCTACTCCATAGACCAAAGCATAGGGAGTAGCACCTGTTGATGTGTGAATATTTGTTCTGTATGCCCATAATTCTGGATTTAATTGGACATGCCAATCACGACCTGCCTCATTCACTATTTTCTTCAAAATCTTTAGAATTTTTTTGTTTGAAGCCTCCGCTTGACCATTTCCCTGTGGGTAATAAGGTGTAGAGAACCTATGTTGGATACAAAATATTTCACAAAGTTCATCAACATCTTGATTTTTAAAAGGTCTTCCATTGTCTGTAATAATGGAGTTGGGAATTACATACCGACATATGATATAGTTCAAAATGAATGAGGAGATTTATTTACCAGTTACATTTGTTAGGGGAACAACTTCAATCCACTTAGTAAAATACTCGGTGGCTGTGATAATGAATTTGTGTCCATTTGAAGATGATGGATGTATCTTGCCAACTAGATCCAATCCCCACTGAGTGAAAGGCCATGTTGTGGTGAAGGGTTGTAATTCCTAAGAAGGAGCATGAATGAGATTCCCATGAATTTGACATTTTGCACATTTCTTAACAAAGATGAATGATTCTTTCTCCATTGTCGTCCAATAGTAACCCATTCTAACAAGTTTCTTGGCTAAGGTTAGTCCACTTGAGTGTGTCCCACAAATTCCACCATGTACCTTTTGTAAGGCCTTTTCTGATTCATCGTGTTCAAGACATCTAAGGAGGGTACCATCAAGACCACATCGGTATAAGAGGTTAGAAATTAAGGTGTAATGAGAGGATTGATGTATGAAATTCCTTTTCTAATTTCTAGACAAGTCTAAAGGTAGAATATTATTCTTTAGGTAAGTATAGATTTAGCCATACAAGGGAGAATCAAAACTGGTTTAGTGGCAAATGATTTGGGTTTCTGGATTGTCATAGGCAGGAGAAAACAATTGTTCCACTAGGAAGTTGTATCATGCTTGATTCTCCAACAACTGGAGTAGTGATGCGATTGTAGCCGTGGCATCTACGGCTTTATTATCGGTACGTGGAATTTGCGTGAACTTGATATCAACAAAGTATTTCTTGAAATCATGCACCATCCTTTTGTAAGGCATTAACTTGTCATCCTTAGTTTGATATTCATCATTGATTTGATTTATGACAAGTTGTGAATCACCAAACACTTGTAGTTCTATGATTTTCCAGTCTACTGCAATTCTCATGCCAATTAAAAGTGCCTCATATTCAGCTATGTTGTTTGTGCAAGGGAACATTAGTCTATAAGATTTTGGAATTGTATGTCCTTGAGGGGTAATGAAAAGAATCCCTGCCCCCTAGCCATGTTGAGTATAGGAACCATCAAAATAGAGTGCCCATGACTTCTTAATAGCTATTGTGAATACATCGGAGTCAGGAAAATCAATGTGTATTGGATGTTCTACTGGAATTGGTGCTTCTACTAACTGATCTACGATTACCTGTCCCTTTATAGCTTTCCGATCCACATAATGAATGTCAAACTCACTCTGGATCATGACCCATTTAGCCAACCTGCCAATTAAGGTTGCCTTAGAAGATATTTGAGTGGATCAATCTTAGCCACAAGCTTTATTGTATGAGCTAGCATGTAGTGTCGCAACTTTTGAGAAGTGAACACTACTGTTAGGAAATATTTTTCAATGAAGTTATAATTTAGTTCATGGCTTGTCAAATTTTGACTGATGTAATATATTTCTCGCTCCTTGCATGAATTGTCTTCCTGTGCCAATAATGCTCCCAAGGACATCGTTGTGGCAGAAATATTCAACACGAGGGGTTCACCTTGCACTGGTGGAATCAACACTGGTGGACTCATTAGATAATGCTTTATTTGATCAAATCCTGCTTCATATTTGTCTTCCCATTTAAATGGAACATTCTTATGTAAGAGATGAGTAAATGGTAGACTTCTATCCGCTAGTTGCGCAATGAATCTCTTGATGGATTGCAACTGTCCTTGTAATGAGTGTAATCGACTAATATTCCTTGGTGGTGGCATATCGAGAATTTCTTGTACCTTTGCTGGATCCACCTCAATTCCCTTTGCTGACACAATATATCCTAGAAGCTTTCCAAATTTCACCCCAAAGACACATTTCTTTGGATTAAGTCTCACTTTGAATTTTTCCATCTTGTTAAATTTTTTAGATAGGATATCTAAATGTTCTTCTCTTGTGTGTGATTTGGCTAAAAGATCATTGACATAATCCTCCATGAATGTGTGCATCATGTCATGAAAAATGGTAGTCATTGCTCATTGATAAGTAGCTCCTGCATTCTTGAGTCCAAACGACATTACATTCCAACAATATGTACCCCAAGGACATGTGAACGTTGTTTTATCTTGATCTTCATGCACAATCTTTATCTGGGTGTATCCCAAAAATCCATCCATTAGTGAGTACATAGCATGGCCAGCAGTCAATTCTACAATCATATCTATATTTGGTAGAGGGAAATCGTCCTTAGGGCATGCCTTATTCAAATCCCTAAAATTTGTACAAATTATGATTCTTCCATCTGGCTTTGATACAGGTATGATATTGGAGATCCATTCTGCATAGTCGATAGACCGAATAAATCCAACATCCAAAATCTTCTTTAACTCCTATTTAACCAATAATGCAACATGCAGATGTATTTTTTTGAGTTTCTACTTCACAGGTTTTTCCCCCGGCATGATAGATAGATGATGCATGATGAGATATGGATCTAATCTAGGCATATCTGCATAGGACCATGCAAAATTGATTTGTTGGCTCTTGAGAAATTTTGGGAATCTTGGGATTTCTTCTTCTATTAATGATGCGGCCAATCGCAAGACTTTGGGTTGCTCTATAGTACCTAAATTGATTGTTGTTGTCGGTTCTATTAGAATAGAAGATTGTTCCCGATAATGTTCTAGGAGAGTGTTAAGTTTCCCATCTTCCAGTGCCTTTGACAGGTTTTCACCGTTAGATACGCTTTTTATTTTTCTCTTTTCATGATCTAATATTGCCTTTGTTAGGTTTTCACCATTAGATCTTTCTTTTATGTTATTAATTTCATAGCTGAGAAACTTGGCACTTCCTATCGAAAACTTTGATCTTGTGACTCCCTAGTGGAACTTGTTTCTAATTGGGATGAACAAAGGAAGTTTATGATGGTTTCGTCATTTGGAAAAGTTGGGATATCAATTGGTGCAATTTGTTCCCAATCAATGAGTTCAGGATGAACCAAAGGAAATGGATCGTTAGGCTGAGTAAGGTCACTGGCCGTTAGGGTCATGATACTATCATCAACTTTTTTGTGGGAAATATCTAGGATGGTATCCTCATGTTGATGATCTGTCTCACTTTGAATCGAATCATTCTCACTTGAGTCATGATTTCTTTGTAAAATGTAATCAAGCGAAGGCCTTGAGCTTTCCCCTTGTACGAATGTGGGTGTGAAATTTTGTATGACATCCACTTGTTTATCCCTCCAGAATTTATCATCAAAGATGGTGTCCCATTCATATTCATTGGAGTCAGTGTCATAATTGTTTTCTTGAATTCTAAGAATTGTTTCAACTAACTCCTCATTGGATGGTCTTTGTGCTACTTCTTCCTTTGTATCCTCACCATATCCTAACCTAGTCTTATCCTTTGGGTGCATTATTTTCAGTTGGATAGGTTCAACAATACCCTCCTTTCTTTTGCCTACAGGGCCATTTCCTTCATAACCCATTTGTTGCATTATTGCATAACCTTTTCCATATTTCTTTGTGGGTAACTTGACATGTTGTACTGATTCTTCTATATCTTTATAGAGCCAATCAAGGATAGCTCTATCTTCCATTTCATTTTCTTTGATAAATATTCCATGAAACTTGGTGATGGGAATTGAAACTGAGGCTAATGCTATTGTAGCCTGTTGTATGGATGTTGATGGTTGACCATGGGATCTTGGAGATATGGGTAGATTAGAGAGACATAAGGAATATTCCCCCACCCCATTATCTTTCAATTTTAGCTTGGTGCCAAAAGTACTTATCATTTCTCATGCTTGTTCATTGTATTTGGAGGTAGAGATGGCCAAAGCCTCTCTATTATGTGGGACGCGTGTGTCCTGAGTTGCCCTTAGATTAGAACAAGTTTGACTGCTAATGTGATCAGCCGGTATTGTTACTTCTTATCCATCATATGGAAACTTCAAGCATTGATGATAAGTGGATGGAACAACTTGGATCTCATGGATCCATGGGCAACCCAAGAGTATGTTATAGGATAGATACTGATCTAGAACCTGACAAAGGTATTCTTCACAGCAGGTCCCACTCTGATTGGTAACATGATGAGGCCTTTGGAAGCTCTCTCCTCATCATCGTATGCCTTGATTGTAATTTTCCTTCGTGTATCTATAGATTCTTCTGAATAGCCCAAAGCAAGGACCAATTTCAAAGTACAAATTTTTAATCCGGCTCCCCCATCTATTAGGACACATCTAATGCGGGCTTTATGAACCATGACCTCTAGGTAAAGTGATGAATTATGCAGATGGGTCGTGGATGAGTCATCCTTCTCAGTGAAGGATAAACATGTGGATGAGGACAAGTGTCCCACCATGGCTTGAAATTTATTGATATCCAGATCAGGAGACATAGTTGTATCGACAAGTGCTCTTTCCAGAATGTCCTTATGCGCAAGTGATAATTTTAAGAGCTCCAAGATAGAAATTTGGGCCGATGTTTTTCGTAGTTGATCGACCAAACTGTATTGACTTGGAGGGGGAATTTCCGCCTTGGATGAACTTCCTTTTACAATGATTTTGGCTTGTCCCCTTGTCATAGCATTGACCTCTCGATATTCTTGCTTACCTTTGATTCTGATAACATTGATTTGTTGATCGTCTGTATAAATATGATTGATAATGGTGTCATAGACATGATTAACATTCTTCCCTTTGTCACTCAAAGATTCCCCTTTTTCATAATTGGGGAGAGGATCCTTGAATGCCCGATGGTCATCATTATCATTATGTCCCTCGACCGTGATGGTATGGTTATCAATCAAATCTTGAACAAGATTCTTTAACCCTTGGAAATTATTTGTCTTGTGACCTTTACACCTATGATATTCACAAAAGTGTGAGTCATTCCACGATGGTGGTTTAACTTGAGGCTCATAATCTCTTTGTGGTGGCAATGTGATAGCATTTTGATTTAATAGTTCTTTAAGAATGGATTCCAAAGATTGGCCCAAGGGAGTAAAACTCCATCGATTTGAGAAAAATTGAGATCTGGGCGCATTTGAATTTTGATTATTGCCAAGATTATTTCCATGATTATTGTTCACATTTCCTTGATTGGAAATATTGCATTGGGTACTAGAATTTCCAGCATTATTGCTATGTTGAACCCCCGATATATTGAGAATGACAGGCTTTATATTCACGTTGTTAGCATCTACTACCCCATCGTTCACAACATTTTTATTTCGAGTCCAAAATCATGACTTTTCATTGTTGTTACTATTGGTGTTGCTGTTGTTGTTGTTGTTTTTGTATGGATTTGAACCTTCTTTATCGAGTTTCAGAATTCCACGTTTGACCAAGGCACCTTCAATAGTAATTGTATTTTCAATCAATTTTCAAATGATTGAGGACAGTGAAGGTTTAGCCTATAACTCATCTCTTGATTCAAACCGTTGATGAAGATCTCCATCTTTTCCATTTCAAGAATAGGACAAGAGTATCTGACAAACACCCTTCTCCTAAAAATGTAGTGAAAGATTCCCCAACTTTTTGTTTCACCTTACACAAATCAAGCATGGTTATCTGGTGTTGGATATTGTAGGAGTATTGCAATATGAATTTATTTATTAGCTCCTCAAATTTTCCGATGGGGGGAGTGATCTTGGAAAGCCACTCCATGGATTGTCCACCTAGAATTCATGGAAACAATCACATTAAGTAGGTATCGTCATGAGCAAATTCTAAGGTCATATTTTGGAAATCCCTCACACGCTCAATGGGGTCCATTTTACCATTATACCTATCAAACTTAGGGATTTCGCAATGTTTTGGAAAATGAATCATTTGAAGACTCCTGTCAAATGGATATGGACAGATATCATCCAAAACATACTTCTTTGTTGTACCCCCTTGGATTTCCTGTATTTTCCCTTGCAATGCTTTTATCTATTGAGTAAGAGCACTAAAATCATTAAGAGGGGCTTTAAGATTTTCTCCAAGCCCTTCCATGTTGAAATCAGTAGGTAACTTAGCCCCTTGATTAGCTAGTGAAAGGAAATATCTTTCCTTGTTTCATTCTAAAACTCTTTCCATGAGAGTATGGGATTGGGGATCCTGCTCTGCTTCTTGGAGCTTTTCTTTCATTATCTCCTTAGTATTCGAATTATGAAAGGGGTTTTCTTCCATATCACTATTATAACCCATTTTGCTTAATGTACTTTCCCTTTCGTCTCCTTCTATGTGCTTTCGAGATCTTGTGACAACAGGCATAAGCTTTTTCCAAATTTCAACCAACTTTGATCAAAAGAATGAAATAGAGCAATTTTGATGGATATCAAAGTCGGAATAGAATGAAGATTCTATGAATTATGAGATTCCTAATCTTTAGCTCATGATTCCCTGAGTGAAAGGATGATGATCCTGTTTGCGGGAATCAAACCAAAGATCAAAAATGAAAATGATTTTGCACTTTGTGAGGTTTGATCATAGCTTTGCAAAAATAAGGATTTTGCTAAATGCCTAAATGTCCCCTAAGCTCTCTATTTTAGAATTTGATTGGGATGAGTAGCGTACATAATTGCAGGTTGGGGAATGTAAGAGGGACGAATACTCTGACTATGATTATGTCTTTGAGAAAGGACTCTTCTCTGAAAGAAAGCTCGTGAGTATAATGGTTCTACAACATAATCGTTAGTGAAACCTCTAACAAAGTCATGATATCGATGAATAAAGGTTCTATGTTCGAGCAAGACCTTTCAACTTTGGTATAAATTTTTTCTCTTTTTCAATAACTTCTTATAACTGAGAGATTTCTTTGGCTTCCTACTCTTCTTCTTTAGGGACTTCTTGGCAAAAGTTGCAGACTTCCAAACCCTGAGCATAGAAAAAGACAAGACTGAGATGGCAGATTCTTGGGTGTCAAAAAATTACCTAGATTCGGAATGCAGATGCGCTAAAGTTTTCAGCAGATGCGATAAAAGATCCAACCTATGCGCTAGAATGTTGCAGGTATGCGCTAAAATAGAGCATGAATGCACTGAAGCATAACACAGATGCACTAAAATAGAGCATGAATGCGCTGAAACAGAGTACATATGCACTAAAATAGAGCATAAATGCGCTAAAATAGAGCACAGATGCACCAAAATAGACCAAGGATGTGCTAAACTATCCAATTACTATTCTGAGACAAACATGTTTTAATAGTTTGATGCTTTTCGATGATCTTTATCTGATTTAAATGTGAAAAATACAACATACAGTAGAAAACAGTTGTTTCGTAAATCCTAAAATCTAAAAAAAAAGTGTATGTTCTTGAGATTTTCATGGGTATTGAACAAAATAAGCACTTCAAATAGACTCACTCTTAGTTGTCAAATAGGTCATCATTGAAACCACAACCCACATCTTAAAATTGCGTCGACTCACACAGCCGTGTCACCCCCTAGAGGGTGTCCATGTTTTTGTCTTTTCCAGGTGCATACTCAAGGTTAGATTTTTCGATCCCCTAAGCAAACAATCTGTGGCAATTATATGGTGAGTGTCTTGGGGGTAGATTCTTCCCCCCCCTTGCACTGTGATTAAAATGATGTTTGGATACTGACACGGTTGGCTTTCTATACTATGGTTCTTAGTAAAGGTATTCGTTCGGAATGGCAATAGATAAACTCCCTCAAGAGACCTCCCAATATTTAGAACAAAGATTTTGGGGATGGTTATCTTGCTCACTTCCGTTGAATATGGGTTTCCCCAAAATTCACTTTTGATTAGAGTGGGTTGGAAAACCTGCCTTTGGTTGTTCCCACTTAGGTCGTTCCCGTAGGGTGAGTATTTTTTCCCACTACGGCAGGCCTTCTAAAGGATGTAATAAAACATGAATTGCATAAAATGAAAAAGGTAAGTCTGGTGTTCTGGTCACCCAATAAAAGGGAGAGTATAAACCTATTACCCAACAAT
Source organism: Sequoiadendron giganteum (assembly GCA_007115665.2). Taxonomy (NCBI): domain Eukaryota; kingdom Viridiplantae; phylum Streptophyta; class Pinopsida; order Cupressales; family Cupressaceae; genus Sequoiadendron; species Sequoiadendron giganteum. Next base: position 13,865 of record VCHN02002948.1, read on the forward strand.
CACAACAAACAAATGGTTAATTTTAGATCCAAATGACAATTTTCTATGCTAAGTGAAGATTTTGCTTCACAACAAACATTGGATTCATTTTAACCAAGAAAAAATGATGTTTGGTGACTATCCTAGGATTGGTTAATTCCAGATTTATGTGACTAGCCTAGGATTGCTTCATTTTACTTTAAAATTGAATTGAAAAATCTTTGTCTGTAGATGGTGTCAGAATTAGGATTTTTTCTGTTACACTTATGTATGCGCTAAAATAACCTGCAAATGTGCTAAAATATCAAACATAGATGCGTTAAAACAGTCAGTAAATGTGCTAAAATAGACTGCAAATGTGCTAAAACAGACTACAAATGCACTAAAACAAAGCTCGTATGCACTAATCCATGACTCATATGCGCTAAACCGAAGCTCCAATCCTTCACCTGTCAAAAAACCTCCAATAAAAATATTAAAAATGGGGCAAGGCCCCACGATGGCCACCAAAAATGTGTGTGAGAATAATGTTCTAACTAATAAGATAAACTAACACACCAATGAAACATTAAATTGAAGGAAACTAATTAGAAAAGACAAAGCAAACTCTAAATAACAGCATCTCCTTCAAATGTGTCCCATTGTCCTCTATCTCCAAGGATTTGATACAATATACTGGCTCTTAGTTGGTGTAAGTAGCAGCTTGTTGAAATGACAACTTAGGAGAATGAGATTTATGTAGCATGCATGTCTATTGCTATGCGACTTAAGCTATGAAGTTGAAGAACTAAAATGCTATGAACTTGAAAATTATTATGCTAAGATGCTGATTTGAATGCAACTATAATGATTATGCTAAATTCACAAAATCTAGGATCCTTTTCAACTCACAAAAGGACTCTATTTATAGTTTTTTGGAGGCAAGAATCTAGCTGGCCAAGATCAACGGTTGAGTTCAAACCTGTCAAGATGAATGGTGAGAGATTGAGAAGTTGAGAAAAATATGGAAGGTTGAGAGAAAAATGGGAGATGTTTCCTCCTATACAGCCTTTTCCATTCAAAAATGAAGAAAATTTGTCATTTGTGCACTTCATTTATGAAGAGTTAGTTGATAGTTGAGGAAAAATCCATAATTAATTAAATAAATTTATTTAATTACATGTGACAAAGAATTAGAAGCTTTCATAATTTAAATAAATAATATTTAATTGTGTGAGAGATGATAAAAGTGTTTTAATTAAATATGAAAAGAAGAAAGTTTCTAATTAAATATTTTAGAATATTTAATTATAGTAGAGAAAAGAAAGCTTCTAATTAAATATTTTTAGAATATTTAATTAAGTGGAGAGAAAAAAGCTTCTAATGGAGAGAAGAATTATCATTTCAATTGTAAATTTAAACTTGTGATAATTAATATAAATAAATTATGAAATCTATTTAATTAATTAAGAGGAAGATGATAATAATTAAATAAACTTATTTATTTAATTAAATTAGAAGAATATAGAAAGTGAACGATATAAATAAATAATTAAATTTATTTATATGTAGATGAATTTAGAAGATTATTAATTAAATAAATCATATTTAATTAATTAATAGGCTTGATTAACTGTG
>VCHN02002437.1:0-17277 GCA_007115665.2 Sequoiadendron giganteum
TGCTACAAAGAAGCACTGGAAGAACATTGTGGAGTAACACTAGAGCCAGATCTGCTGCAGCTTGTTCAGTTTTTGAAAGATTTAGAGATCTAAGTTTGGTTGCATTAGATCTGTTTTTTGTTTTCAGATTTATCTTGGCTTAGGGGGTTTCCTTTTTTTTGGTACACTTTGAGCTCAAACGGACCTCACCGTTGAGTTCGCAGCGTCCAAAAACCCTTAAATCGACTGTTCATTCGTCGATTTTGGCTACAGTCGTTCAGGGAAGCAAAATTTTTTTACCCTACGGCCGTATGGCCCCAGGGCACGCAGACCGAGGTAAAAAATTGGAAAAAAAAATTAAAAAAAACAAAAAAAGTGAATGTTTTTATAAAAAAATTTCACAGCCCGATTATAAATCTGGAGCGTAGCGGAATCGACCATAAGCTGACCCTTGACCGGCAGGCCGGCATCCCAGAATACCGACCACAATTAAGCCACTGTAGCCCGGTCCGCCACCCTCAGGCTCCGCCCGGCCTCGCCCGATCTCCGCCGCTGCGCCACCAGCCACCTGCGCGCCACCACTTGTGCGCCAGGACCCCTGGTCGGCCATGTGACCAGGGGCCGAAGTTTTTTAAGCCCTTAAGGGCTGTGAAATATTTTAAAAACCCTTTTGAACTACTTGCACAAAATCGGGCGTATTTTTTGCATACGATCTCCGTTTTGCAAAAACAAGATATCGACGGAAAGCTGGTTCCGGCGCCGTTCTGATGGTGCAGGAAATTTTTCAAAATTTTGCAGTTTGGCTATAGTTTTTCGTAGTCAAAGTCAGATGAGCCTTTTGCACTCCGAGGGGCATAACTTGCTCGTTTTTGCTCCGTTTTTCGAAAGCGAATAGGCATCGGAAAGGTGGTTCTGTGCTCTTTCCAGATCTGTAATTTATTTCACCAGAAAATTCTTCAGCTACTCAGAGATTTTTCTCATACCAATTACTGCTTTTTATTATTTTCTGGCTTTCAGTTTGTACTGGGGATTGGATTTTTGCATTGTGGGGGGGTGTTTTTTTCTTGCTTTCTGTCATCTACATCAGAAAACCAGAATCTATAAACACCAAAACAAAACAAACAAACCCCTTCTGCATCTTCTGTCTAGTTCTGAAAGACCACTAAATAATAATAATAAAAAAAAAACACATTCAGAGCAGTTGAGGCACAGTTCACAGCATGGCCGACAGATCTATTGAGCTTCTCACACCGCATAATTATCACACTTGGAAGGGTCGCATGATGACACTTCTTCAGTCTCGAGGGTTATGGTCCTGTTTGGATGCGGTTCAGCCTCCATTGACTCGCGCCTTTGAGGTTATGCAGCATAGGAACAATATGGTATCAGAGCCTTGACATGCAGCCCCTTCTCAAAATCTGGAGAAAACCATTGCAGATTTCGTTCGGGGTTCCTCAAGGATTTTTATGCCTTGAGTTCATTTATGCAGCATCTTGGAATAGATCGGGCTTCACCATTGGATTCAGAGCACTGAAAAAAGTCAGGTTTGACTTTTATTTTGCAGATTTTGGCCATGATTTGCCAGATCTGTGAGGGTTTCAGTTTTGGTGATTTTTTGGAAGCTTTGGAGGTAGCCATTTTTTTGGAGCATTTTGAGCCAAAACAGAGGTCACCATTGCATTCGCAGCAGCCAAAAACCCTAAGATCGCCCTTCGTTTCGTCGATTTTGGCGAAGTTGATCCGGAAGGCAAATTTTTTTTACCAAAGAAGCCGTACGGCCTCCCCAGCACGCTTCCCGAGGCACGGTTTTCGAAAAAAATTAAAAAAAATAAAGTTTTCGGGATCCATGCTGGCTCCTCCAGTTCATTTGGCCCCGCCGCCGGGCAGCCACCGGGCGGCCACCCAGCAGCTACCGCCGCTGGTGGCTCCCCCACCCAGCTCCGCCGGCCGGACCAGCCCCCGCGGGCTCCCACTGCACCAGCCCCTGCCCGGTCCTTAGCACCTCCACGGGTCGTATGGAGAACCAGGGGCTCCGCCCCAGCCCCCTGTCCGCCAGCCCCTGGTCGCATGCAGGACCAGGGGCCGAGATTTTTTTAGCCCCCTGGGCTGCCTGCAGGCCTTATTGGCCTTTCTGGAGCACTTTCATGAAATCGGGTATAACTTTTGCGTACGGTGTCCTTTTTTTGCAAACGAGATATCGTTGGAAAGCTGATTCTGACGCCGATCTATTCAATGTTCAGTTTTTCTAGATTCTGCTCTAGATTTGTTTTGCAGGTCCTTAAACTCAGATGTTGTTGTTTTCACTCCGGAGGGCATATCTTTTGACTCGGTGATCCTTTTTTCACCATTCTTGCGGCGTTGGAAAGCTGGTTTAGTCCTCTACACAGATATGAGATCTATTTTCATTTTCTGTTTATGCATGTTAGGCATTCTCTCTTTTTGCAGTCATTGGGGATTGTAATAAATGAACTATTATAAAGTTCCTTCGGGGGGGTTTCTTGCATAATAATCTTCATCATGTTTTGATGACAACTCGCATGGGTTGTAATATGGTCTCTTAGTTTCTTTTGGTCATTTTTGTCTTAGCTTGACACATACCAGATTCATTTTGGTTCACACTTTAGATTGAGAGCCTATGGTTAGTGATCTACATCGGATCCATCTCAGTTTGAGGGCCACTAAATTTGTGGTTATTGTTCTGAGTCTGTATGGTACTTTTTCCCATGGAAGAGTTTCAGTCTTATTTTTGGCATCGGCATCGAGATTCACGGCTTCCAGATTCTGTCATCATCATATCATTTACTGTTGCTCTATGGATTCCAGTGTTGTTCTAGTTTGGTGTTTTCGAGTGTTCCGTGGCATCAGGTCTGCTGTCACATTATGATGATTCTGATATGGTTTCTTGTAGACAGAAGTATCTTTCCTTGCTTGCTAGATTGCGGTTCCAGTGTTACTCCACAATGTTCTTCCAGTGCTTCTTTGCAGCAGTCATCTCATTGTAGGGGGGGTTGTCCCACTGGGTTTCTGTCATCTACATCAGAAAATCAGAATCTATAAACACCAAAACAAAACAAACAAACCCCTTCTGCATCTTCTGTCTAGTTCTGAAAGACCACTAAATAATAATTAAAAAAAAAAACACATTCAGAGCAGTTGAGGCACAGTTCACAGCATGGCCGACAGATCTATTGAGCTTCTCACACCGCATAATTATCACACTTGGAAGGGTCGCATGATGACACTTCTTCAGTCTAACAACAAAGATCTCTTCTACAGGGTTGTGGTAAGGTTAAGACTGATACAGAGTGTATTTACCTGATTTTGTCAAAACTTCGTGGGAACTTTCAGATATTCTCATCTACCTTCCATTCCACTATGGATGCCTTGGGTGCACGTTTTACCATGCCTTCTTTTGAGGTGTTTTGTGATTGTTTGACACGAGAGCAGGCTAAGATATCACAGTTGGATGCTCTCACAGGATCACCGCACCGAGCATTGGTAGCACAGTCATATCAGGGGAAGCAGAAGCAGAAGCAGAAACAAAAACCACAGACCACAGAGCATTGGAAGGATTCTAGTTCACAGAAGACTTCTGATTCACCTTCTCCTAAGGGGGAATCATCGAAGAAAGATAGACCTAAGTGTGCTTATTGCACTAAGCTAGGACATGATGAGTCCAAGTGTTATGAGAAGAAGATAGATGGATATGCAAAACAGGTTTCAGATTTGACAGCTCTTCTTGAGAAGAACCATATTCATCACTCTTCTTCATCTACTTCAGGCGGGTCTTCTTCTTCACCATCATTCCAGATAGATGGACAGGCCCCACATAAGGGTCATGCATTATGTGCAACCACCAGTTCACATTCATCTAGATGGCTACTGGATTCAGGTGCTTCACACCATATGGCATCTTCTCAGGACATGTTCTCATCTTTTGAGGCTGCGTCCTCACCACACATATTGATGGGTAATAACACTTATATGAGTGTATGTGGGAAAGGTTCTATCGATATTGATGACGGTACATTCAATGATGTACTATGTGTTCCATCTTTGTCCACTAACCTTCTCTCCATCTATCAGATTGCTCACAGTGGGACAGGGAAGACAGTTGAGTTCACACCTGATTCAGTGCACATCAGAGACATTCAGACTGGCAACATTGTTGCAACAGGGACAGTTGATCATTCTTCCCGATTGTATGCATTCACACACTTTGGTCCACCATCTCCCTCTCTTTCTACAAGAGAGCATGCAGTATCTGAGGAGAAGTTCGGTCACTTGAACTTATGTGTTCTTCCATCTGTTCATGAGACTAGTGTTGAGACTTCTACACCTCTTCCTCCTGTTGAGATCACATTTGTTCAGCAGGATACCTCTTCAGTTGTGACTGACATTGTTGCTCCACTCATCGAGCCATCAAGTGCAATTGTTGAGGCCATATCTGAGGATATTCCTTTCCTCACAGATGATAGATTCAGCACACCTGTTATCCCTTCTTCATTGGAGATTACATTTCAGGATCATCTTGAGTTGTTTGATTCACCATTCTATTACTCAAACACTCATTCTCCAGTTCAGTTCTTCAATGAGCATCATCCAGGACTTCCATTTTCACCTCACTTCCAGGGATTTCCTCTTCTTCGACCGTTGGATTTGTTTCTTCCTCCGTGGCGACACATTGGTTTGATCATTGGCACAGGGGTTCTCTCATTCTGGGGGGGCTTTGGAGTCTCCACTCTCTCTCATGGGGGGGTATCTGATTGTATATCTGCATATGTTCTTGAGAGAGTCTCTTGAGACATTTCATTTGTACTTTCTTTTTGCATCTCTTTTTGGAGAGGAGTTTTTTCCCACTGGGTTTTCTCCTTTTCTCCGTTTCATAGAGATTTCCTTGTACTTGGGTACCTGATCAGGCCTAGTTGCCGGGACCCAATTTTACTTTCTTGCACTGTAGTTCTTTTGCTTTCTTGCACTAGTCTGTAGCTGCACTCTTGCTTATCTTAAGGGGGGGTGTTAGAGTAAAGTAATTAATTAACTTTACTCTCCTCTTAAGATTTCGCCTTGCACACATATTAGTCATTTAATAATTAATATTAATTATTAAATGCACTCACCTTTAGGGTTAGGTTTTCCTTTTAGGTTTTGATCTCCTTTTATAAGGATCGATCTCTTGTATTTTATTTATGCTCTATTTCATTTTTCTGGAATACATCTTGCACATTGTGAGAGCCAAACCCTTGTCTTGATCTCTCTCTTTCTCTGTGACAAGTCTTTTGCATGCAGGTATTGATCGGGTTCTATGGATTTGCATTTCTCAAATCCTACATGGTATCAGAGCCTTGACATGCAGCCCCTTCTCAAAATCTGGAGAAAACCATTAAAGATTTCGTTAGGTTGAGCTAATTTTAGGTCAACATTAGGGTTGCATACTTTGCTTTATAAAGCAAATCATCTTAATATTAATTCTGAATAATGTCTTTTTTTTTATGTTTTCTCTTATGTGGAAGGTGTTTAGGTTTGCATGTCTGATCTAGGTTTTCTAACATGGTATCAGAGCTGCAAACCTAAACACCTTCCACATAAGAGAAAACATAAAAAAGCAGAGCTTTGCATGCGAGTGTGCAAAAAGATATTATTCAGGAATTCAATATTACAATGAGATGATTTGCTTTATAAAAGCAAAGTATGCAACCCTAATGTTGACCTAAAATTAGCTCAACCTAAGTAAAGTTATGCAAGTGTAATTAAATATTAGTTACACTAACAAGGACTTGCCACATATGTCAAACTATAGAAAGTAAGGAAAACTATGCAATTCTTCCACTTCAGCCGGTCATAGAGGTAAAACCATTCACCCAGTGGGGAATGGACTTCATAGGTCCGATTAATCCTCCCTATTTTGTAGGCCACAGGTATATTCTTACTATAACTAATTATTTTACTAGATGGACAGAGGCTCTTGCTTGGAAACAATGTACTTTAGATGTGGCAATCAATTTTCTTGAGTCAGGTATCATTAATCATTTTGGTTGTCCATTGTCTTTAGTTTGTGATAATGGCCCTACATTTGCATCACTGAAATTTTCTAATTGGGCATTTGACCATGGGATTGTTGTTAAATTTTCATCCAATTACTACCCTCAAGGTAATTGTCTAGTTGAGTCTTCCAATAAGAATCTATTAACAATTATATGTAAGTTGCTAGAACAAAATCCTAAGGATTGGTACACCCAGTTTTGATTTTCTCTCTGGTCAGACTGTACTAGACAAAAAACATCCATAGGGACCTATCCTTATCACCTAGTGTATGGTTTGGATCCTGTATTTCCTATCCAATTGAAGATCCCTACCCTTTAATTTATTAATGAATACTACAATGCGGAAGATAAATGTGAAGCCCGTTTGGCTGAGCTGCTACACCTTGAAGAGAAAAGAGATGAATCCCTAGAAAAATTTGCTAAACATTAGGGTGTAGTGAAAAGATGGTTTGATAGGAGATCCAAGGTGAAAGCCTTTAGAATCTCTGACTTGGTTCTCTACTAGGATAAAGCCCATGATCGTAAGGGAGAGCATGGTAAATTTGATAAACTCTGGCTTGGTACTTACCGAATTTTAGAAACTCTAGGAGATAATGCTTTTCATTTGAAGACCCTCACTGGTGAGGATATTCCATTTCCTGTCAATGAGAAGTATCTAAAGCATTATTTTAAACCTTGAGTTGTTTGCGGCTCATCCTGTACATGGCTAGAGTAGGTTTTCTTTCTACTTCGCTTCACTCTACTTTGCTTGTTTTCTTTGGTTAGTGTAGGTTTTCTTTGGTCCATTTTTCTGTCATTTTTCTTTTTGCTTTTGGTTTCTTGCTTTCTTGGGGTTGTTGCATCTGTATAACAGGCTATTTGCCTGGGGGTGTTCTTGAAATTTCTTTAACAAACTCTAATCAGTTTTTCAGAGTTAAGTGGTGGAATTCCTTTATCTAAATGTCCCTTGTGCTTAGAATTAGAGTCACTTGTTTCAGATAAGATGTGGAATATATTTGGGTCTCATACCTTCACATTAAAATAAAAGATTCTAGAGTTGTATAGGGTTCCTATGTAATTTGGCCTAGTGAAAAATCTTATATTCTACTTTAGTGCCACTGTATTCCTCATCCCTGAGTGTGAGTTTTGTTACTGACAAGGTTAAATAAAGGTTCTATTAAATTTTTGGAAAGAAAAGAGAAATGGGAAATATCAAAATCCAAAATAACTTTCACCTTATCAGGGGTATCCTAGTATCTCTATCGGGGCTATAAATGTTTGGCTGGCAATAGAGCTATGCTTGGGAGGATCATAGTGATAACCTCATCGGGGCTATGGATGCCTAATTGGTAGGGAGGCTTTATCCATGTTTCTTTTGAAGTTAGAACTTTTATGTAGCCTGGTCAAATTTTTTTTGGTTCCCATTGCACCTAAGGAATAGGAAATAAATGCAAAATACACACACTTGGACCCTGGTATAGGAAAAATTCTTCTTGCTTGTGGTTTCTAAAACTTTTTCCATAGGTGTCTTGATGAAAGGATTGAAACCAAATATTTTGGGTTCTTCATTCTAGTTTGTTCTTGAAATGCTTTGGGGCATTTCCCCAGCGGAGTCACCATTAGTTGTGTAGTTTTTGCACACACACCCCACTGAAAGTTGGGACCCTTGTTTTCTTTGCTTTGTGGTGTCTTGGCCTTTCTTTTTTGGAATTTTTCTTGCTTGGGCATGTGCTTTGATGTTCATCCTGCTGGTCGGAGTGGCCCATTTATGATTTATATTGTCGACCTTAAGTTCTAGGTGGAGTTCAGGTTTTTTGCTGTGTTCGAGAAAATCCACCCTGGCCGGACTTTCTCGGTTTCTCTTCGGTATTTAGAAATGGCTGCCTTTCTACTCAAGTCTAGGGAAATCCATCGTGTCCGAATTTTTTTGAAGTTTGTTGCCTTGTCAGATTTCTCGATTTTGGTCTCGGTCATCTTGTCGATCGCATTAATGGTGATTGCACAACCTTTTCAGGCAATGTTATATTGAATTTTGGGAAGTGATTTTCCATTTGAGTTTGATTATTTACTGGTCACTTTAGTTTGGAGTCCTGGAGATTGAGGTGTGTTGCTATATTTTGCATTTGGAGGAGATTTCATGTGCTCCATTCAAATTTCTAGGGCATTGCTTGTATTCTGCTCATGCTTGAAGGTTGTTTGATGGCATCCCAGGTTTCATTTCCTTCTATTCTCATGGTATGTGGATATTCCCTCTTTCTCTCCTAGTTTTGATGCTTTGATGTATGTGCTTTCATGTCATTCATTTCTTCATTCTTTCTCGTGTGTGTGCACCATGTCTGGGCATTTCAGGTTTCCATGTTCTGCCAGTCCGTCTGAGTGATTGTCTTGAATATCTACTTTGGGCTTGTCTTTCAGGGCTTTCCTACCTTTGCCACAAATTTCCTTTCCTATTTTGCAAGTGAGTTATGATTGAGCTTTTCTGTGCTTTCATGGTGTAGGTTTTCAGGGTTCTTGACCTACGGCATAGCCAATCCCTTTCAAATTGTTGAGAGGATAGTTTTAAATTCATGGTTGATCCATTGGAAATGTAGGTTAAGTCATTGTCGAGCTGCAAGCTCTTGGTCCATGCTGTTTGATCTATTTTAGGTGAGGATGAGGAAAACATAGAAGTTTGGGTATTCATTTCCTCCGCGGAATTCCGCCCTTGCTAGATTTCCCCGAGTCTTCCTGTTTTTCCTTCTTTCTTCATAATTTTCTATTAATACAAACTTTTGTTTGCCTTGTGGAATTTCGCTTCCTTCAGATTTTCCCAGTGTTCATTGCCTGACCATTTTACTGAATTCATGCTTCCATGGTGAATTTGTATCGATTCCACTAAAATATTCTTCATTGGGATTTTCCTAGATGTTTTGGGCTTCCTTCATTTTCCCGAATTACTAAAACCATTGCTATTTTCGGGGATTTCCATTTCTGGCGGATTCTTTCAAAGTTTTGTGGGAATGAAGAATTTGATGATTACAAGAGGAATTTGTTTATTTATAATACATTTAGATGATCAAATGAAATATGAGAAGTGGTTTGAAGTTAGTCCTTTATTATACTGATTGATTGCAATGATATTGTGGGGTTTGTATGTTTATTTTGCTGGATTATGCTTGGTCTGGATTTCCTTGGAATTCCTCTCCAGTCTAGATTTCGTAGAGGAGGCTAAACCCCTAAATTTGAAATAATTGATGTTGACACTTGTTGTTTTTCTTGGATCTCATTGTGGTTGTTTTACTTGTTTGTAGGCAAGATCAGGACAAGATGTTGTTGGGCATGGCAAGGGAAAGGCAATGGATCCAAGTGCTGAAATTTATGCTATCTCTGATGCAGAAAAGGTGAAAATGGACATAAAGAGTAGGATTCCTGAGAGAATATTGACTTCCATCTGGTCAGGGATCACATATACCAATGTGGGTATGAAGGATTATGAGGAGTTCAAGGCTGAGATGGCAACACAAAACCTCCCTTTGCTGGCTAGAAAAACTCTAGAATCTAGGTTAACACATGTAGCTAGTTTCCTCTCCATAGTACAATGCTATGAGTTGGTGCTTGAATGTGCCAGAAACTATGACAAAGGAACACAAAGGATAGTTGGCCCTTAGGGAAGAATTCTAGCGAGCTTTGATCCTGTGTCCATTGCTAGGACTTTTGATATACCTTATAGGTCACATGTGGTGGCCTTTGATATGGATACAACAAAGAAATATTATGAGGAGAATGTGGTTAACTCCTAGCACGTGATCAATTATTGGTTGGAGAAGCCCAAGTCCCACTTCTCCAAGTTACCCAAACAACTATTTAGGCTTAAGTTCAAAAGGGAATACTATAATGTTATCACTCTCCTCAATAGGTTGGTAGGGCTAAAGAGTGCAGGAGTTCTTGAAAGCTAGATGTTTAATGTCATTGCTCAGATGGAGCAGGGTGTAGATTACAACTGGGTAGGTGCCATAAGTGAAGCAATCCATGAGTAGATGTACAATGTCTTATAGACCAAGACTTTCACCATGATTTCCTACCTGGTGTATGCATCAGCAAGATTCCACCCCTACAAGGGGTTGAGCACTAGAGGTGTATTCAGACAAGATGCAATCTGTTAGGTGTATCCATAATTGCACTTGGAAGGAGGTAGCTACAAAAGAGATAATGATGTTTTTACAATGTACATTACTAGGTTGCTAGAGGGTACAGAGCATGTGAGAATTTCAGACAAAGCTAGGGAATTAATAAGGAGGTATGGGGCATGGTTCATCCAGTTCCCTGCCTTCTCCTACATTAGGATTGATGGCTTTCAAAGGGCTCCCTATAGACTCCCAAGGTACCCAACTGATCATATCATACTATTGGAGGTCACTAGGCAGATTTGTGACTTTGATGTGATTGTGAAGGGGGATAAACATAAAACAGGTTTTGTGAATGATTTCCCCTTGAAGATAGGATCAAATAAGGTTTTCCCTTCCATCCAGTCTACTCATGCTTCTGAAGAGGAGATGAGTAATTTTGGACTCTCTTTCCATTCTAAGAGGGCAAGGTTTGGTATTACTGGTGAGGCACAAAAGAAGGCCAGCAGGGAGTACAACCACAAAGATAACATTGAAGATTATTGGGCTACCATTGGTGATGAATTTGATGTAAGGAAGAAGAAATTCTCTAGGTTGCAGTAGACTTCGTAAGATTTTACAACATAAAGGTCATTCTTGACCAGGTCGAGGAGAATGGAAATATGATTCAATATCATATCTTTGAGGCTATGAAAGACAAACCAGTTGGAGAGATTGGTTGGTTGGAAGAATAGAAGAAAGAGTTGGAGAAAATTATTACTCCCGTGATAAACTATACTAAAATGTGGCTAAAGCACAAGATATTAGAGCTAGAAAGTGAAGGTTTCCAATGCACCGATGATTTTATGGGAGACTTGGAGTCTCATTCTTCTTTTGAGGAGTCACATGAACAAGATCCTAAGGGTAAAGATAATGTGGACTCTCCCTTCAAGATTAAAGTTAGAGATGTTCAAATTGAAGAGGTAGTAGATGTGAGTAAACAAATAAAGCCTATTGCCAAAAAGAGAAGGCATGTTTCAAGAAAAGAGACTAAGAAATATAAGGAGGAGAAGGAAGATGTTGTTGCTCCTTTTCTCAAAAGAAGAAGACTTGTGAGAATGTCACAAAAATAGAAGGAAACTTCCGAGTCAGAAAAGGTGGTTGAGAAACATGTGGTGGAGAGAGAAAGTTCAAGGGAAAGACCATAGGTATATATGAGGAGGTCAAGGACTCCTTCCCCAAAGAATGCTACAGAAAAGAGGATGTTCCTATGACTATTAATATCATTGAACAAGAGAAAATTTCCCCTCCTCAAGATACTAGCAATGTGCAAGAAGAATCAAGGAAGGATGAGGATTCTAAGGACTTCGGTGAAGAAGAATTTTAGGTAGGAGACCTCTACAATGTTGAGGCAAAAATAGATAAGGTAATCCAGTCTCCCTTGGTGGCCATTGCAGATTCACCTACAAAACAGAAATTGAACAAATCCCCTCAATAGGAGGAGATACTAGCTAGGATCCCTTCACCGACATAGGTAGTAGAGGAGCAGTCTTTAAACAAGGAGGACCCAACTAAGGAGATCCCTAATGTGCCTAGTATTGAGAAGGATGCACCTAGTGTCCAACATGAGCAGGATAAACATGATAAGGTGCCAGCTGAATCCACTGTTCTAGGTTGGCTAGATAGAGAGTTAAAGAGTAAATTGGTGATAGTGGAAGACACTCCTCCCAATTGGGATGACCTAATGGCCAATATTGGGAAAAGAAAAACCAAGAAGAAGGTTAGGGTTGTATCCAAGATTGAAAGAGATGGATCAGGCAATAGGGTGGCTCACATTGCTACCGCTACTCTAGACAAAGATAGAGATAATGTGACTGCAAAGGATTATCATGTGTAGACCATTGACTTAGGGCATGCTTCTATGGAGCAAGACATTGAGGAGTATGAAGGCTCCAGTGCTGTAATTGTGGGCAAATTGAAGAAAGAGGTACAAACCAGGAATGAGTTGGAAAGAGAGAATGATAAATTGAAGAATTACTTGCAAGAGTTGATGAAACACTTGCAATCTATTGGCTCTTCCTCCTCTACCGCAAGTTTCTTTCCGTAGGAAACAATCTACGAACTTGAAAGAATGAAAGGCACTACACATGCCACAATTGGTTGGTTGCAAGGAGTCCAAACCAAAGTAGATGGTACCATCAAGGATATCTTGTCAACTACAGGGGATGCCATGAGGTCAGTGGACTGGTTAAAGACTATGTTAGCCCAAGACAAAGATGACATTGACCTCTTGTTGCAGAAAACAAAAACAATCATGGAGTTTACTGAGAATAAACTTGTGAAGAGTGGGATTCTTCCTTTTCCAGGGGTTTCTGAGCCTCGGGAATGGTTCGAGATCTTTCAAATGAGGCAAAGGGCCTTGAAGAAGATTCACAAACAAGGTAGGCAGATTTAGGACACTTTGACTAGCATTCATGATAAGTGCATCTCATTCTTTGAAATTATGATAGGGAGGAAGAAGTTTGCTCCAAAGCATTTCAATTTGGAACAACGTAGGAAATGGTGGAGAGATGTCTATTCTCTAATCAGTGATGGTCCAGTCACTGAACATCAACTAGATGATGCTACAACCTACATTGTAGTTATTGATAGGTATTTAACAAATAGGGCTGATTGGGATGGCATAGTAAGGTAGGGAAGAGATGACATTAAGTCTCTTGAAAGAAGAGTTAGGGTTTTTCCTGTGCCACCTATTGCCAAGTTGGATAGAGTGTTCCTAGTAGTGCATGCTAAAGTGGATTGAGCTAAGGACAATGATGGGAAGTAATTATATAGGGCTACATCAAAAAAAAATCTTCCCATTATCTGCATGCATTGGGCCAAATTTTTGAGAACACAGGCCAACTTGGATGAAATTGGTGCAAATTGCACATTTCATGTTGTGTTCGAATATATTTTGAGGCCAACCTCTTGTGTGACATTTTTATTGTAAAAATCTTAATTAGGCCGAGCTATCTTGGGGGATTATCTATAAATTGGGCATGTTGCCTCATTTGTGGACAATAGTTAAAGAGATAAGTGATACAGAATAGACATAGAATATAGATTTGAGCGAATAAGGGTTTACCTTCAAGCAAGTATTGTAACAAAAGATTGGAATTGTTGCCATTTTGGATGACCTAATATAAGAAAGGATATTGTGATTTGGTATCTCTCTTGTGTTAAGTTTTATCTAGCATGGTTCCTATTATTCTATCTTTAAAATTGCTTAAGTTCAATGTTAGATAGTTTCGTGATTCTTAGGGTTTCATGTTTGGAATGTTTGCAATGATCTCTAGTCCATACTTTTTGCATTTAGCTAATTGTTAGTTGCTTTGCAAATTTAGCCTAGACTTAAAATTGTGCTTAGCTCAATTGAATATTTGTTCATTTCAGTTGCAACAGGATTGTCTTGAATGAATTTTTATGATTTGAAAATATTTAAATACCTCAGAAGATTGCTCTATTCCTATGATATTGCAGATTTATCTGGGTCAAACATAAAGTATTTTATGAGAGATTGGTCCATTTTGAGCATCTTATCTTTTGGCATTGTCATTCTTAGGGTTACAATTATCTCTGAAACCATTATATTTTGTTATTTTCTTTATTATTTGAGTTCAATTGAGGATTTCAAGTATCAATTCATTGTTTAGATCTGATAAATTCAAAGTCTAGTATTTTCTTATAGTAAGGTCCCTTTGTGATTACCAGCATTTTCACATTATCTTTGGGTTGTTTTGTTGCATTGTCAGGCACTCACATTAGAGACCTTGCGGTTATCTCTTTTCCCATAGATATTTACCTTTCAAGAGAGACAGGACATCATATTTTGTCTGAGTTATTGTTGTGTAGAAAACACCATCAACACTACCATTCAGGCATCCATAGCCCCAATCGAGTTGTCACTGTGACCCGACGATCATTTCTCTATTGCTATCTAGGCGTCCATAGACCCGATAGAGTTGTTTGTATACCCACATAATTGTGTTTTTTAATACTTTTCTTTTCATGATGTTTTTCTTTGGGTACTCTTTTCTCTTTTTTCTCAACTACATGAGCACTAAATCTTACACTGGGTTTGAAATCACAATGGTCACTGTGGTAGGCCTAGTATTTTTCACTTGCCCAACCATCCTAATAGCTATTGTATAGCTCTTCAAAAAAAATTTAAAGTATGTTTTCATGTGTGATCTGAGATAGACATAAAAAGATTCAAACAAGAGTTTTGTCCTAGGTCAAGCCAAAGTTGAAATAAGGAAACCAACTCCATGAAGGTGGTCAAAAATTAATCGTTACGAATAAAGATTCGTCCAGAGAACAAACAAGAGTGGTCAGCAAAGTGAATTGCTCGTCAAGCCAAGAACGACCACCACATCAAGAATTTGGGAACACCCTCTGAAAAAAACAAAACCAACGAGGAAATCAAACAAAAGTAAAAGTGAAGTAGTAAAGTGAAAAGAACCTAAGATAACCAATGTACAACTATATACAATGTTGAGC
Organism: Sequoiadendron giganteum; assembly: GCA_007115665.2. Lineage (NCBI taxonomy): Eukaryota > Viridiplantae > Streptophyta > Pinopsida > Cupressales > Cupressaceae > Sequoiadendron > Sequoiadendron giganteum. The sequence continues at coordinate 14,627 of VCHN02002437.1, forward strand.
TTGAGAAGCTCAAGCAAGGAAATACTTCTTGATATATTGCCCATTGATAGGAAACAAAAAATCCTCTCTGATGAGTGTCTTGAGGTGGAATTCATTATCTCCTAAATTTTTTGAGATTTGAAAGGGGCCAAGCCAGAGCTTGTCAAATTTATTATGTCCCCCTTTTTTTCACGGGCCTTGTCCCAACAAAGGACAAAATCAGCAATCCTAAAGGCTTTTACTTTGGTTCGATGATAAAAAAACCTTTTGAATATGCCCTAGTGTTTGGTGAAATTTTTGGTTTCTTTATCACAAACTTCTTCTAAATTTAATAACTTAGCTAGATGGGATTCCTGATGGTCTCCCTCCTCATGGTATGTGTTGAGAAACTCGAGGGTGGGAATTTTAAGGTGGACAGGAAAGATAGGCTTTAAGTCATAGACCAAGTGAAATGAGGAATTAGCTAGGGTAGCCTTATGGCATGTACGATCTGCCCAAAGGGACAAAAACCACTGAGTGAGCCAATCTTTAGGGTTCTTTTCAAGTAGTTTCTTGATCATAATTATCATATTTTTATTGGTTGACTCAGCTAGCCCATTTCCTTGAGGGTAATAGTTGGACAAAAATTTGAGCACAATCATGTAATTGAAGTCCCAACTAGAAAATTTAAGCAAGGAAAAGGTAGGGCCATTATCACATACAAGGGAAAATAGGCAACCGAAGTGATTCAAGATAAAACTTTCAAAAAAGTTGGTTACAATTTCAATAGTGCATTGCCTACACACTATTTCTTCTATCCACCTAGTACAATAATCATAAGTGGTTAGAATGCACCTATGGCCTATGGAGGATGGTGGGCTTATTGGATTGATGAATTATATGCCCCATTGAGTGAACTATCTTACCTCCAAGACTGGTTGGAGTGGGACAATAACATTTCTTAAACTGGTAGTGATAGTCTGGAAAATGTGATAGGTTCTGACATGGTGATGCGCATCCTTGAACACAATCAACCAATAATACCCAACCCACAAAATTTGGTGGGAAATCAAAGGACTGGACCCATGGATAGTGTTGAATTTATCATTAAACTCCTTAATAACTCTGGTTGCTTCCTCCTTGCCAAGGAATTTGAGACAAATCCCCTCATGATTTCTCTTGTATAGAATAGATCCTTGAACCATGTAACTACTTCTCTTCAGTATTAGAGCATTATTTTTTACTCCTTGCCGTCAATATGAGCACTTGTGGTTTAGCAAATAGTAAACAATATCATCATAACATTCTCCAAGAGAAACATCATCGAGTTGATATTGTTGCATAGTGATCTTAGGTCCTCCTTCAACTATCATTTCGGCTATCATTTGAGTGAGGGCCTATTCTCTGACTAACTTCATGGGTTGAATTTCCATGTCATATTTTTGTAATAGAGTGATACATTTTTCTCATCTTTCTCCTATTTCATTCTGCATTAACAAAGTCTTAATAGCTGGGTTTGGGATGATGGAAAATACCTTATTTCACAAAATGTAGTGCATGAATTTTTTAACTCCTATGACCAAGGCATATGATTTATTTTCAACACTGTGATACATTCAATTTACATCTTTTAGTGGAGCACTCATGAAGGAAATCAGATGCTCACTTCCTTCACCATCTTCCTGAGTCAATATGCTAGAACAAGAGTGATCTAAAGAAAATGAGTAGATGTAAAATGATTTCAAGTAGTCTGGACTAACCAACACTGATACATCAGTAATCATTTTCTTAATTTCTTCAAAATTCTACTTGGCTTCTCATGTCCATTCAACTTTGGCATCCTAATTTAGCATAGCATTCAATGCCTTGACTATTTTAGAAAAACTTGTAATGAATTTTCTGACAATTTTTATCTTTCCAAAGAAAGACTTCAATTCCTTCTTACTGCCTGGAAGTTGAATTTTCAGTATGGTCTAGATACACTTGGGGTATATTGAGATTCTCTTTTGTGAGATCACATGTCCCAAAAACTTTCCTTTGGTAACTCTAAAGATGCACTTCTTTGGGTTCAAATAAATGCCAAACTCTCTACGCTTTTGGAAGACCTTACATAGGTTAGAGATGTGGTCTTCTCTTTTCATTGAAAACACAATAAGATCATCCATATAAATTATTATGTATTTTCCAATTACATCCTTGAAGGCGATATCCATTGTGCATTACAGGGTGGTGCCGATGTTGATTAATCCAAATGATATTATTTTATATGCAAAGGTTCCCCATTTCATGGTGAATGTTGTTTTGTGCCTATCATCATATTGCACCATCACCTAAATATATCCCAAGTACCCATCTAAGAAGGACATCTATTAGAATCCAAGATCACCTGCATGAAAATGGATACCTGTCACATGCAAAAGACATTCAGAACAAACAAGATCTGTAAACCTCAAAGTATAAAATGCATTATGAGAATCTCGTATTACAAAGAGATCAATCCTTATGAAGGAGATCAAGAAACCCTAAATGAAACCCTAGTGTGCACACTTAATAATTAATAAATAATTATTAATGCACCTAAGTTTAGCTTAAGCAACTAGAGGAATAAGTGACTTAATTAATTATCCAGTATGATATAATTAATTAAGCATAATAAATTATTACTCTAACACCCCCCCTTAAGATGAACTTAG
>VCHN02002822.1:0-15877 GCA_007115665.2 Sequoiadendron giganteum
TTTATTAAAAATTTATTATATTATTTGATTTAAAGAATCTTTTTCATTTTATTTATTATATAAATTATTTTATTTTATTTTATTTATTATATAAATTATTATTTATTTTATTTATTACATAAATTATTATTATATAAATTATTTTATAAATAAATTATTATTACATACATTATTATATAAATTACTAGTTTTTTAATTTATTACTTGAATTATTATTTATTTTATTTTACCTTATTTATTATATAATTTTTTTTTTATTGTTTGGATTTTATACTACAGAACAAATTTTATTTTTATTAAAAAATTATTATATTATTCTATTTAATTTATTTATTTATTGCATTAATTATTATTATATAAATAAATTATTATTACATAAATTATTATATAAATTATTTTATTTTATTTTATTTTATTTATTATTAACTACTTAAACTACAACCTTCTACTTCTTACAGCTTTTTATAAAATAACTTATTAAATTTCCATTGACGACCAATTTTTAACAAATCCTGCTTACATTATCATGTGAAAAAGTAAATAATAGCTCGAATCATATCTTCAATAAATTCATGGTAACATAGGTAATTCAGTTCGTGTCTCAGGATCAAATTTAAATGGAAATGCAACTGTACAGAAAGATAAAGATTATATTGAGATGTCTTGTGTTTGATTTTGGGCGCGTATTGAAATTTGTAGGTAAATGGTGGACAACGCACGTGGGAATAATATAAACTTAGATAACTATCCCTGTCGTAAAGTTCGTGGGGTTCCTACCTACGTCAAACTACTAGAAATGTCGGTGGGGTTCCCCCACGTATAATAGCCTATCAGTTAATTAAAATTATATTAATATTATCTTTTATGTTTTTACTAAATTTTTTATAATGAAAATAACTATCTTTTTATTGTAAAACATAATATTTTAATTTATTAGAAATATAATATATTTTTCATTCATTAAAGTTTATTCATTATAATATCACTAAAAAATCATATTATTTTTTTAATTTTAAAATTTGCAGACAAAGTAGCTAATGTAATGCCCAAGATATGCACATATAAATAATACATGTATATTTAAATAATATAATTATTTAAAATATTATAGTTATTGGGAGGGAGAGTGAGAGAGGGGACATAGAGAGAGAGAGAGAGAGAGAGAGAGAGAGAGAGAGAGAGAGAGAGAGAGAGAGAGAGAGAGAGAGAGAGAGAGAGTTGGGAATGAGGTAGAGAGGGATGAATGGAGAATTATCTAGGTAGTGTGGGAGGTATAGAGGGACTGAGTGAGATTTTTCTAGGTAGGGTGGGTCTTGCATCTTAATAGAGGGAATATGAGAGGGACATAGGGTGGTGGGAATGAGGTAGAGAGGGATAGAGGGATGAAGGGAGAGTTATCCAGGTAGTGTCAGACGAACAGAGGGACTGAGATAGATTTGTCTAGGTAGGATGGGTCTTGCATCTTAATAGAGGGACTAAGAGTGGGGAAAGAGGGAGGGAGGGAGAGAGGGAGAGAGAGACAAAGAGATAAAGAGAGACAAAGAGAGAGAGAGAGAGAGAGAGAGAGAGAGAGAGAGAGAGAGAGAGAGAGAGAGTATCTTCTTGAATTTGTTAAAGATAAAACATCTCTTTTTGAAAAAAATTAATAGACTCACAAGAAAAAAATATAAGTTAATCTCCATGGATGTTAATTTCCTCCAACAACCTCTTTTTCTATGTCAGCCTCTTTATCCATGTAATTATTATCTTTTCACATCTCATTTAATTTCCACCCTTGATTGATTATTTTATACTTTAATCTCAACTCTCCATCCTTAACCAAGCCCTATCTTTGCCCTAATTTTTCCCTAACCCTATTTCATTGCTTCTCAAGCAATCTTGACAATTGATTTTCATGTCATATTGGATTTTAATCCTATCCCTTCATTCAAATTTTTTTTTCTATAAAATAGACCTATCATTTTCATTTTACTCCTAATAGATTCAATTCCAACACATGCTACTAAAGGCTTTTTAAATTTTAGGATAATTGCATTATTTCTATTTCAATATTTTCTAAATTTTGCTAGATTTGAAGTATTTTTGTAGCTTTTAGGTTGTTCACCGTATATGTTTCAATTGTGAGTCACAATCACTTTTTGGTTTGTCACAATCACTCTTTAGCTCATGGCAGTCACTATCTAGTGTGTTCCATTCACTTTCCATTTTTTGTAGTCACAGTTTGATTAGCTGCATCTATTCTAGAATAGTGGGTTACATTTGTGACATTTTTAGCTACATTTGCCTGTTATTATTAATTAGGGTTTTAATTAGTAGTTTCTTATTTTATGCTTTTCTATTTCGTAGATTAGAGGTTTTTGTGTTACTGATACTTGGTTGGCAGCTTGTGGAATTCGTGGGGACAAGAAATTACTACTGAGACAACTAATCCATGTTCTTGCAAGGTTTTATTTTTCTTTTATTTTTAAGTAGGAACATTTTTATTTGGGAATTAAAAATAAGTAGGTGTCTTTTATTTATAACATTTTAAATTTGGGATTAAAAAGAATAATTTTTTCTTTATATTGTAATTTTTTTTTGTGTTTTAAGGTGTGTATGGTCTTCAATCATAGGTTATATGATCTTGGGAATAAAAAAAAATTCTCAAAACATTCATTTTCACACGACACATTTTATTTTCCAAAGGTTAATGAATATTTTCTAGTGTGAGAAAATATGTGTATTATCTCTCCTCACATTTTTACATGATCTTGGAGATCAAAATCATTGTATTTGTATCTCTTTTTTATAATCCTTTAGAAGGGTCTACTATTGAACACATCCTAATAGAGAACTCATTGGCGACCCAAAGCAGTTTTTCCCATAGGCTGCTATATAAAAGGGTAGAATAAAAGTCAAGTAAAATCTAATGTTATCCTTTCTGATGCAGTGCCAATCCAAAAGGGGAAGTACCCACATGGTATTCTAGGTACCCAAGTAGGGTTGGTTAAAGCCTTAAGTGACTTGTTGAAAACTTGCGAGGTGTCAAGTCCCCAAGAAATGACTAGAAGACAATTAGTTAGAGGCCCACCCATATTGATTGAGTTATTTATTGGTTTCATTCTGAGTGCAAAGGTGTAGTATGACAACTTCAAGTTACTCACCATATGGCTCCCTTGAGATGAGACAAAAATCCCTCACTTGGCATAAGCTACTTGTTTACTTGTAGCTTTTCAACTAGAGGGTGATTTGGTCATCCTTCCAGTCTTGGAGGCCCCTATCCATCCTCTCTTGTAAATACAATATTGTATACACCCCCTAAAAGTGTCCCTCCACTTGCATTGAAGGAGATTCTAATTTTTGGGCCTATGATTTGTTGCGATTAGCCATTGACCTTGCAAATAGGAAGTGTTTTATGTGTGTGAAGTATTTTAAAATTGTGATTAGACATGTGTCAATTGGGGTGAGTTATTAGGAATAGGATTCCATTTAATTGCAATCCTAAACATATTTCATGTATCTCCTAAGTCCTTCGAAAGAGTTTCCCAACACTAGGATTAGAAAGCTATTAAATTCGAATGAAATGAACATGTAAATTGACATTTTTAATTATTCCTAAATAATAGGAACAAGTGGGGGCATCCAAGATGAGTTTCTAAATAATAGGAGCACATGGGACACCCACATGGAAGGTGGAACCCACCTTGTTTTAGTTAATTATTTTGAAGATTGATAACACTTGAGTAATGCGTATCTAGGTTCATAAAAAAAAGGGATTTATATTTACAAGAGTGAAGTGGCACTATCAGTCTAGTATAAGTTCAATATAAGTTTACTTTAGTTTAGTTTAGTTTAATTCAATTTAGTTTAATTTAGTTCAGCTCAATTATGGTTCAGTTATCTTTAGCGGCATCTGGTTATTTTTAGTTGTATACTAGCTAACTTGACTAATGAATTTAGTTGCATGATAATAGAGGATACTTTCAATTAGGTTGTGATGATCAATCATGCATATTTTTTTCATAAGTTGGTGGAGAGATATGATTTAGTTAAGAGAGATTGACTTTGGTCCACCTTGGGCACCGAAGTTGGCATCTTTTAGTTAGACCTTTTACATCAGAATAAATTTACAAGGCTTAGTTAAGTGGGCCCATTATTGGGTGACAACCTCTAGGTGGAGTTTAAAGAATATCTTCTTGACCAAAGTTCAATTAACTATTCAATTTGGGGCACCACCTTTTATGAACACTTTTGTTTGTCTTGTGTTTACATGGAGGAACTCTACTTTCCAAATCTAGGTGTAGGTTTTTGAGAGGATCTTTATTCTCTTGTAATTGAAAACTCTTAGGAGTTTATAAAGCTCATGATTTCCTATTTATTGCAGCAAGTGCAGAATATTATTGTAAGGTTAACTAATATAAGCACTTATATGTTGTGTCACTTCTATGTTTTTCCATTCTTCTAGAATCTTGCGTCTATTTCTATAAATGATAAAATTTATCTAGACAGATTAATCATACACAAATAATTCTCACAAACAATACTTAATTATATTTATAGTCACATATTTTTAAAAGTTTTAAGCTACAAATTTACCTTCATTTTCAACATGAATAAACCTTTAACATACACATAACACTCAAAAAAAAAATTCACTCAATAGCTAAGACTTGTTTTTAGATTGTTTATTGTGTTTTAAATTACATTTCACAAAAAATCAAGACAAAAAGACAATCCAAAACATTCAAACTAGGTCTAAACACACTATTCACCACACCTTCTGAACTATAAACCACAATCAAGAAAATAGATCACCACTTTTTTTGAAACTTATGCACCACATATGCAAGACAATAAAACACATTTGATAGACCATGAACCAAATTTCCTAGTTGATAGAAAATTCTAGTGTGGTCTTATTTTGCATCAATTCCTGATTGTAATAATCTTGTTAGATAACAAAATTTATCATTTTAGATCATTCATTTCATTCCATTTCATTAATTTTACCATTTCATTAGTTGCATACACCTTAATTCAAACCTTGGGGCACTCATTAGTTGCATACACTTTTATAGAATCTAGACTAGGAGGCTTATTAGACTTTTGATTAGATCATTTTCACAAATGTAGGTTATCTTGACCTCGTCACTTTATCAATCAATCTTTTTAATTTGAGTTGGTCCTTTAAACTCATGAGTCTAGTTTGGCATCCACTTTTTCAATCATCATCACTTTAGTCTTTGTCCTTTTTAAGGTCTTGATAATTAAATTTGGTACTTTGGACTATCTTAGTTTGTTTAGTAGTATCTTCTTAGGTCCATAAAAGTGCTTAGTATTTACATCATAACATTGGTCATACCATAACCTTCATCATAAAATCACATTTGCATACTTTAACTTTAGTCACACCATAGACTTTGGACCATAGTGACATTACCACATCTCATATTCATTTATTATCACTTCGTACCCTAATCTTGGCCATAAGTGCATCATCATTTGGAATTTATTATACATTGGAAAACCCAAAAAATATAGCATAGTTGCATACTTAGTCCTAGTCCCACCATTTCAATGATTAGACTTCATATACAATTCATCAAATTTGCAAGTCTTATATGTTCGAAACGAGATTATAAATGAAAAGAAAAGAAATCAACTATACCAATGAAGACCCCTTTTTTAGTCCCATTAGCAACATGAAGTTTAGGTCTTCATCCAATGAGACACCTATGGCATGATCATCATTTCTCAATCCTTTAGAAATTTTCACAATAAAAGACATCCAAATAGCTCCAACTAAAGAAGAGATTGAGGCAACAACTCAAGATCATAGTGTGGCATGGTTTGCAGATGAGATGGTAGCACAAGACACACAATGATTCCTAATAAAACTATCCCATAAATACATACTACCATTCCATTAGGAGGGACATCACAAATTACCACAATGGGTAATGTGGCTCCACTCTTTGAAAGAAAAGGCTCACAAGCTATGACACAAACCCCTAGTACAATATTTAAGCCATTTGGCACATCATATAATTCTATGGGTGCTTCATCGTCCAATCCCCTTTCAATGGGTAAAAACAAGTCAAACAACAAAATGTGAAAGGTTTACATCAATGGAACTAAGCCATAGACAAACACCACACCAAATACCAATTTGAAATTAAAAACTAATACATCATCACATGGTCCTTTTACAAGTATTCTCTTATAGAACAACACACAAGGGAATGTTTTCAAGAATATGGTATCCAAAATCCACATTGTTAAACAAGTTCAAGCCCACTACAAATGCAATTTAATATGAATCCTCCACACATTAACCATATTCCAATTTTGATAGTGGACATACCAAATCAAATTATGTCCTTCACTCATAACATTAAAAACCAAAACCTGACACACACATTTGGGACCAACACCAGTTCATCCACCCAAAATATTGGATTGCAAGACTCAAACATGGGAACATATCATAATGTAGTCGCAAACACAACGGACACAACGTTGACTCAATTTGATGTCCTTACAGATCAAATTCTTACACTACAAAGACAAGTCAACATCATGCAAATACCAACAAAAAAAACTTAATCAACATGAGATTTATGTCCATACCATTTTGACAAGAGCATATACATGCCTCCATTTCCTCACAATTATGTTACTCCAAAATTTACCAAGTTTGGAGGAAAGGGGAGCCCAATTAAACATGTGAGGGAATTTAACATGGCCTGCATAGACATCGCATCTGAACATACACACCTCATGAAATTATTCCCAAGGAGTCTCACAAGACAAACACTCAAATGGTTTTTCCACTTACCTACAAGCATAAGAACATAGGATGAACTAGCTGATAAATTTGTGACACATTTTTCTTATAGCATTTAAATGAAGTGACCATAGCCACATCAAGTGTCATACAAAACAAGAGAAAGATGAGTCATTTATATCATTTTTTTAAAGATGGAGAATTTTTGCTAGTTGATGTCCTTTTGAGATACTTGAGAAACAAAGGGTTTTCATATTCATTAAAAACTTGGTCACGAAACTAAAATACCAATTGCAAGTCCATTATTGCACTATATTCAATAAAATTATGGAGAAAGGCATTACCCTCAAAAATAAATTGATTGTAAAATGGGAACTCAAAACTGTCAACAAAAAATAGAACACCCAAAGTACCTCAAATGAAAAAAAAACTATCAAGCTCACAATACAAATTATGGAGTTTTAGACATAGAGTAAATACACTAAATTCATCCCACAATCACACCATCCAAAACAAACAAGGACATGCACCTCAAATAAGTTTCCCACCAAAATGAAAATACACTCCCTTATGGGAATGAATTGAATCTGTCTTGAAACAAATTTTGTAGTCTAAGGTCCCCCAATTTCATAAGGTAAAGCATTATGATATAGGTCAGTTTAAACCATCATGGTGGGATGATAATGCCTTATGTGACTATCACCATACTAAAGGACACAAAACTTTGTCAGATCAAAAACTTAAGAACATAATCCAAGACCTCATTGAAAATGACATCATAGAGGTAAAAAACCAACAATTGGCCACATTTCAAAGAGCCATCGATATGGAATTTCAATGTTTAATCAATAAAATTGTACTAATCTATCTGGATGATGTTACAGTATTCTCAAAGAATGTTGAGGAATATCTATCACTTCTAAAACAAGTGTTTGAGAAATGTAGGGAGTTTGGAATACCCCTAAATCCAAAATAGAGTATCTTTGCAGTTCATGACGGTAAGCTATTGGGACACATTATATCAAAGCAGGGAGTTACTATTGACCCCAAAAGAGTCAAAGCTATACTTGAACTATCATTACCCAATCATAAGAAAGGGTTGCAAAGATTTTTAGGTAGAATCAATTTTATAAGAGGGTTTATTCCTGATGTTGTGAATTTATTACAGCCATTGACTGCCATGTTTAAGAAAAATACAGTTTTCAATTGGATCGGAGAAGCCAAAAATAGATTTGAAGCAATTAAGGAGGCCTTAGCATCAGCCCCAACATTGGTAAATCTAGATTTCTCTAAAGACTTTACTCTATATGCTTTTGGTAGCATTAGTTTTCTTTCTACCATGCTAGTTTAGACGAACAATGATAATATAGAGCAGCCAATTGCCTTCTTCAGTCAAGGCCTTGCTGATTATGAACAAAAATATACATTTGTAGAAAAACATATCCTTGCTGTCATAAGAAGCTTGAAGAAATTCAAGCCTTTAATCTCTAACAATAAGATTCATATTATGGTTACACACCGAAGCGATAAGAAGTTTTTGTTGAGCAGAGATCTAAATGAGAAAAGGGTTGGGTGGATCACGAAAGTGATGGAATACGATGTAGATATCAAGATTACCAAACTTGTTGGAGGAAAGGGTCTTTGTCAGCAACTTGTTGCAGGCTCTAGGAATGAAAAAGAATTAGAAATAGATGTTTTAGCTAATATTGGTGAGCCTCAGAATGTTCGAGATGATACACCTGTGTTGGTTACAAGTTGGGTTCAAGATATGACCCATTTTTTACAAACTGGTGAGTGTCCTTCAGGTTTAGATAAAGCTAAATTAAGATACTTCAGATTACAGTCCATTCCATATGTGCTGGTGGATAATATTCTTTTCAAAAAGGATCTTAACGGTGTCCTATTGAGATGTATTAATACTGATCAAACAAAAAGAGTGCTTCATGAGTTTCATGATGGAGTTGTAGGAGGTATTTCTGCTCCTAGGAAGATTGCTTGGAAGATAATGAGAGTTGGATATTACTAGCCCAGCTTATTCAAATATGTCCATGCTTGGGTGAGGACTTGTAGTAAATCTTCTTTATTTGTAGGGAAGGAAAAGCTACCAGCCATGCCTTTGTAGCTGATTCAAGTTGAACAACCATTCATAAGATGGGACATTGACTTTATTAGAACCATAGATCCACATTCCAGTGATGGTCATAGGTGGATAATTACTACTACGGACTATTTTACAAGATGCATAGAGGTAGTAGATTTGAAAGAAGCTAATTAATATTTTGTATTAAACTTCTATAATGACATAGTAACAAGGTTTGTGGTTCCTTATTCTATTATATCTGATAACACTCTAAAATTTGTGGGATTAAGAGTTAAATATTGGGTTGTTAAAAATGGAATTCATTTGAATACATCTTCAAATTATTACCCTCAGGGTAATGGTTTAGCTGAAAGTACAAATAAGAATATTATCATAATCATTAAGAGGACCCTGGAGGATAATCAAAGAACTTGGCACACAAATATGAAGTATGCACTTTGGGCAGATAGAGTGGTTCCTAAAAGTTCTATTGGTAACTCACCATATATGTTGGTTTATGGTAAAGAGGCAAGATTTCCTCTATTTGTGGAGCCACCAACTCTTGACATTATACACCAGTTAGATAGTTTCCTTTTTATAGTTCTCCTATTTTCAATAACTGTTAGGTAGCCTAATCTATTCCACTGAGTTACAAAGTGAATTATAGCCATGTGAAGTTCCTCTAGGTCTATTTTTTAGTTTTCGTAATGACTCCATGCCCAATGGATGAGTCTAGGTCACTTGTCTTTGATGTTTAGTAGGAAAACATTCAATAAATGTCAGCAAAAATGTTACTAGATTTTCACCTATAGGCTCAATCAGGAAGAGCCATATATGTTTCAAGATAAATGGTACATTTTGTTAAACCTTCTATACTAAATTCAATTATATAAATGAAACAACTTTTTTGGATTACAAGAAAACAAGAACTTAAATTTATTATATTCATACAAGTGAATGAAACGTAAAATATTTTTATAATATTTTGATGAAAATTAACCTTATTGAATGTAATCGTAAACATGTGTCTCACACAACAAGCCATGAGACTAACTTGCTCATTTGATATAGATAGGAATCAAACTATACAACAATGAGTAAAAGATAAAGAAATGAAAATGTAAAGAATGTGACGAGTCATTGCCTGAATGATTAGTTCTACAAAGGTGTCTAGTGTATGATGGCTTTTCCTTGCTCCCTGGTCCCTAGGTTTCCTTGTGTCAGGTTACCTAGATTGGGTAAAGAAATGAGTTAGAACAATAGGTTCTAGGGAATGAAAGGTTGAATTCTGGACATGCACACCTACCCATACATGCATATGCCAATTTCTATGTACATAAAATGCAATGCCTATCCCAAGTGTCCATAAAAACCAAAAAAGAAAAATATTACACACACTTAGGGTATGCATTTGTTTTTTTTAACATTGTTCACTTCATGTGTAGATGTGGGTGAGAAAGTGTTTCTGAGTGATTCATCATATTCATCAAGTTATATTATGAGTGGGCTGAATGTGGCTCCCACAAGGGTGGGCCTTGCTCATAGAAATGTTTGAATATTCTAAGGGCATATGATATTATATTGTAAGATAGCTAATATCAATCATGATAAATTCATAATCATAATGTAGAAGAGAGTACAATGTTCTTTCACAATAATAAATTTCAATATTACAACAAAAAATTCACATACTTCAAGGTTCTTTATGCATAGATATGGCTCAATGTTTAATTTTAAATAGTGATTACCTCACAAAAAGAGGCAGCATGTTTTCCTTTAACAATGCCAAGAAACTCATGGTAATGTTATGACAAAGAAAAGAAACAAAGTCTCAGTGACATGAATCATGGTATCATCAATTTATTAAAGAAACATATTTTATTTGTCATCCCAAGAGTAATGCTTTTGGGGGAAAATGAATGACTAGTTGGATTGCCAATATGGTTTATGTTCATGTGCTAGAGGTAGGAAATGGGGATCATTGTTTTATTCTCATAATAGAGCATTTGTTATCATGGCAATGCAACAGTCCTAATATAGGGGTAAGTCCTAGAAATCGAGTAAATAGAGGCCATGCATAAATGTGGGAGAGCATAATTTGCATGAAGGTAGCATCAGGTTATAGTGATGATAGCTATTGTACATGATAGCCCAGGGATTTGCATATCCTATTAGGATAGTTTTTTCTATAAATACAAGCTTCTAATAATCTTTGTTTAAAAGATAAAGATTGATACTTTTATGCAAGAACAATCATCTTGGTTATTCTATGAAGAGTAATAGGACAGTTTATCTTGAAATTTCAAGAGTAGTAATAGGAAATATTCATGTGATATTACAGTGAGAGTCTTGTGTGGAATGTAGTTTAAGTGCATTACTAAGATAAGCCATAGTTTAAATCATGAAGTCTTCAATAAAGTTTTCCTGATGCAGAAAATGCATTAATTTAGTTTGACTTAATTCCTGAAGGAGTTTGTTTTGTGTTTTTTCTTAGAAGTAATCTCATTTGATCAATGCTGACATTTCAAATAGTCTTGTCAATACATTTTTCTAGTGTTTGATGCGATTGCAAAACGAGCTAGGGTCTTATATCCAAAAAAAGTAGCATACAATATATAGTGAGGAGAGATCTCCTTAAAAACCTGCAAAAATGTCCAAGAATTTGTACATGACATGGGCCTAAAAGTAACCCTAATTGGTTTTCTTTCCAATTTGTCTGAAAACCCCGAGCTTTTGAGTGAAACCCTCGAATACCTGTAGCAGGACAAAGATCTCATGGGTTTTTTGTAGAATAATAGTCATGCTTAATACTTTTTCTTTCCAGAAGAAACATAAACCAAAAAATGAGGAAAAGAAGATAGGGAGACAGTATCTTTTACACTTAATGCGAATGCACAAGTCACAACCATTAAACCTACATGAAATCCTGAAAGAGAATACAAGAGTAAAGGCAAGAACAAACGACCATAGAATGAGATCCGTGCCCACACAAAAAAGAAAAAAAAAACATCAAATCTTTTCATGATGAGAAATGCCATGAATAAAGAAGCTGTAGGAGGTCACGACCATGAATAATAGATTTCTTCTATTCGATACTCAACAAATATAATAATACAACAGGGAAAGGCTTACCTTTAGCTTGTTCATGTTTTTGTCCGGAAGACATGTCTCTTTTATGCAGAAATCCACCATGTTTTCACTAGGAGAAGCTTAGAAGAATCACATAAAACACTTGGTCGGTGACATAACTCCTTGGAGAAGTTTCCACTTTTGGAAAAAATGTGAAATGAAAGGATGTTTCGAGCTTTGCTTTAGGGTTTCTAACCTAATTTCTACTGCCATAGTTAAGTTAAATTTTGGTGGCGTTTGTTTTCAAAATATGTTATGCCAATTGAAACCCATGGCCCTTGTATATTTTCCAATATTTGCTAAGTGTTACCTAGACTTGTGCATTAGACTAGTAAGTCTTTTTGGACTTAGGCATTTTGAATATAGAGTTTTTATTGAAGATAAATACCACCTCACATTGTTGAAGAAATCCAACAAGGAGCCACTGAATTGCCACATTACCAAACATGATGGAGAATGTTGAGGAGAGCTTAATGCCACTTAGAATCCTACATTGACTTATTATTGTGCCTTTATGGTCAATTGTGGTAAAGTAGTATTTTATGTTTTGCATTCATGCTTATGTGTAACAAACAAGATTAAGGTGTTTTATAAGCCTTCATTTCTTATTGTTTTGTCTTTTAAAGAAAACAATGATGTGGTCGATTTCGTAGAGGTTATAGGGTTTGTTTTGACTTGTCATTACTTTCTTGAAGATATCTAGGAACTAATCTCTTATACCTTTATGTTTGGTCAAGCGAGACTCTTTCATGTATATTTATGCTTTTTGAGGGCTTATAGGGAGGTTGAAAGTTGTTTACAAACATATGCCACAAATATTGGACCTACTTTTTGACTCTTTATGGGTTTTGGAGGGAATTTTGGAGCCATTACAAATGGTCATCTTGGTAGACTAATTCATGTTTGATTTTCTCGCATTTGAAGCCCCTTTTGGAGATGATTCAGGTGCTAGATTTTAGGCTTTTGGAGTTCATCCGACCCAAAAAGTTTTTCTAGTTCCTTTTTTGGTGGTTTTTGGAGGGAAAAGTTTTGATACTTAGTCATTTTGGACACCCTTTGTAAGTCAGTTCTTCATATGGAGATTTTAGCTTGTAGTGGCTTTTACAGTCCTTTGTGAATTTTTGGCATGTTTTGTAACTGAATTTTTTGAATACGATTCACAGTGGAGACCTTTATTATTACTGGAGATTCATCTCTTGTCTTTTTTATTCTTGCAAATTTGAGTATGTGAAGTGATTGATCAAGTTAATAGTGAAATTACTTTCCTCACAGATTTGTCTCATAGGTTTATACCTTTCTACAACTAGTTTATTCATGCAGGTTACTAATTGTGTCAACTTGGTGCATGTTATTTTTTAAAAATGTGAGGTTAACTTCCTTTTTATGCAAATTTCTGTATATAGGCCTATTAGTAAAATATTTATGCATCAATATACAACAATGAATATTACATACTTAGCTACATCCAAGTTCTGATCAGTAGTTTAGAAGACATTACCAGCTAGGAAGCCAGCCTATCCAGAGGTTCATTTCAATTTTACGTGATCCATAGCCTTCAAATGATCCTATGTTCCTCCAAAGCATTAAGTTTTAGAGCTTAACCAGGGTGCAACTTTAGGAGCTAATAGTTTTTTTATCGAGAAATTCATTTACATATCAATTTGATGACAAGTAATATTTCTAACAAAAAATATGATCATCTCCTTATGATATCTAGACATTTTACAAGATGGCTAAACAATATCCAAAGAGACAAAGCCCATGTTGAGTTTGGCTCCAATAATAAAATTCCAAGGTAATGCCCTTTATTGAAAGGCACACCAAGAAGGCTACTTTGTTTCTAACAAGTTTCCTAAATCCACTCACTACTGCGTGATTGAAGAAATTAAAGGACTTATTCCTTATTTATGACTTCCCAATCCTATAACTCTTCTGAGAATCCAATGAATAGTATTAAAAAATTAAATTTATTTGTATTCATAATATACACTCTTAGATAATGATAGTAACCATTAAATTTCCAAATTTACATCATATAAATAAATTCACATCTTTCAATCTACAGATTGCAGCAGAAAAGTCAATGTTAAAACTATCATAATGTTCACATTCCCCATCCTAAATTAGAAGTTCAGTACGTTCGACAAAGGGGAAAGAACAAGGGACAAAACCCATAAATGGTTTTGCAAGAGTTTTAAACACTCACTGGCATATTTTTCTGCAACTCAGCCATTTAGAGGAACAACTAAATCTTAAAAATTGACTATTCTAGTTTACACATACTGGTTACATTACTAAAGTTTGCATCACTCTTACAACAAAGGTAGGAATTGGCTTAGGAAGTATTTGTAGAGTCCCATGACTAGTTGGTTATTATTGAATGTTATTGTAATTTATTTCTTATAATCATATTTGATAGAAAAAAAAAATTAGTGAAAGATAGCAGCAAGTATCTACGAATATTCCACTACAAATTTGAAGGAATTAAGGACAAACACATAACCAACAACTTACCTAAAATCCACACCTAACAATATAGAATTAAAATGTTTTCCATAGCTCAAGAAAATGGTGAAAGAAATATTTGCAGCACATTCTCCCTCTTCTTAATCGTTATCTTCATTCCATCCACTACTACTCAAGACATACTCTTTCCCGTTAGAGATTTATCTTAGAGCGAAGAGATAGGGAAGGTGACACAAATTATTTATATTTAGATATGTCAAATAATTACATCATGATTCAAACCGTAAGTTATGGGATACTTATCCCTTTTAACAATAATTATTTAGATTTCAATTTCATTATTATCTCTTCTTTTATATGGTCATCTTACTGTACTAGTCTAAATACCGAATTGTAAAAATTGGTTACTCAGACTATAATTGGGGTTTTCCTATTGGTTCTTTCCCACTAGTATGTCCGCCTAAACCAACATTATGTAAAAATATATATTAATCTTAATAAAATTATAGTGGCTTGCCACTTTTTTGGAATAAAAAATTAGAATTTTGAGTTTAAACCTAACCCAATCTAATCATGAAACATTGGAAAATTAGAAGAGAATTTGTGATTAAACTAAATTAAGCCTTTTAACCTAGTCTTTGCTGCAATTGCAAGCAACATAAATTCTATGCTGAGAATTGCATAGATTTAGGAAATAATTATGGGTCTTTGTTCTTTCAATTGAGTATTGAAACAAAATTATAAACTAACCTGAAAATTCTTATTTTCACAATGTCATATATGTTAGATTCTTCCAACTGCAGAATTATTTTCCAGGTAAACTAAAAATGAAAACTTTCAAGCAATGAATGTTACCTTGATTTGGAAAAGACAATCAATAGAGCTCTTGGATGGTCAACAATTCTAATAATTTTTTTGTTTGTTTCGAAGTCCATCCTCTTTCCCTCCTTCTTTCAGATTTTCCCCCCAAATCCGAGAGATAAAGTGAAACAATATAAAAAAAATCTTGTCTCTTCCCTTTTGAATTCCATGCCTACAAGATGTGTTCTCTTTTTTTTCCATTAGATACTTCTAATCAAAATGCTACTGAGAGGTGTGAAGCCAAATTTGTAGACCTTTTGCCAAATTCCTTGATCTGCTTGAAGGATGTGGAATTATAGATTCAAAATGACAATTACATTCATAGTCCAAATATAACTAAAAAATGTCCCAATGCCTCAAATCATCATTCATTCCCACAATCCACACCAAACTCCTCATCACTCCTAGGGGAACAAGATATGCCCAAAATAGTGGAAAATCTCAACATGTAATAAATAGATAAACTAAACTGTTAATACTGGAAATAACAAATGTAAAACTCTAGTGAGGCTAAACCTTCCATATAGAACTCAAGACTAAGACCAGAATAAAAAATCCTTAAAATATTATACTAA
>VCHN02002912.1:0-15557 GCA_007115665.2 Sequoiadendron giganteum
GTGATCACACCAAGTAGCTTTTTTCCTACATTGTCAAATATAGTGATAGATAAGGAGGTAGGTTGAATGGTTGATTTATCAATATGGAATCTATCCAAGAGATTGACACTACACACATTAACTGTAGAGTCATTTTCAACAATGGTTCACATGATCCCTATGTGTTTTTATTGAGATATGATCATGAAGGCTTTGGCTTATTTTTGCACATCCAAAGGAGGGAGCTCACTTTGGTGGAAAACAGTGTTAGCGTTCAACCCCTGAATCATAGCTAATATTTCATTTTTTTTCACATTAGAAGGGATGGGAATTTGTTGTAAGGCTTCCAACATCATGTTGTGATAGTGAGGGGGGGCTTGGGTAAGGTCCAATGTAAGGACATTTTAGTGCCCGAGTATTCCTTATTTGGTCAACAAGGTCATACTCCCTAAGGAAGGAATTTAAGCAAGGGCTAGCAAGAAGAATGGGAGGGGAGGAAGGTAAGGGAGTGGAGGTTGATGGTTGGGATTGTGGATTGTTTCAGGTGTAATGTGTATGGGAAAAAATATATTGACTCGGTTATTGCAACACATTATGGGTAGGTGGGTAGAGAGTGAATTCAGGTTTTGGTTTATTTAAAGGGGGATAAAGGATAAGCTGAGGTTGAATAATATTAACATCTCCTTGGGAAGGAGATTCAATGTTATCTTTGGCTTGCATCATGATATCTGCCCTAGCAAGAGAGTGTTTAGGAGAACTACAAGCCTCATGGTCTTGACATGCAAGGATTGGTTCTCCTAAAATGACTTCATCACGAGTAGGGGAATGATCAATGATGATATTTTCAATGGTGGGAGGTGGGGGAGAGGGTTCTATTTGATTTTCAAAGGTCTCATTCTCTTGTCGCATACTATCTACCCTAGTATGAGAGCTTGGAAGAGGTTCATCACATGCTTCATCACAAGGATAGGCAGCATCAAGAGAGGGACCACTATGATTATCAAATAGGTTATCCCAAAGGGGAGGAGAATTAGGGAAGGGAGGGTAAATAGGGATATCTTCTAACACTAACCTATCCTTGTTGCATTGAGGAGGGATATGAGAAGAACAAGTTTGATAGTCATAGTTATGGATACTAGGTAAGGTGAGGTCAGGAAATGTTTGTTGTTTAATGTTTCGAAAAGGGGGATGAGGAGAGGGACAATCAGGACCCTCAATACTTGTATCTTTTGTCACCAAAATACCTTTGTCACTAACAAGAGATGTATAGGGAGAAGCAAAAGTATGATTGTTATGATTTTTAACACAAAAATCCTCATCGAGGGGTAATGAAATGTTAAGAATAGTGTCAATGGTTTGGTTATTAACATGTTCTTTAATGAATTCGTTATTGTAATCTACATTGAACTCATTAGAAGGATGTATTTATGCAATCCATTTTAAACCAAATCAAAGCCACATCTTTTAAAATAAAACATGGTAAGAGGA
Source organism: Sequoiadendron giganteum (assembly GCA_007115665.2). Taxonomy (NCBI): domain Eukaryota; kingdom Viridiplantae; phylum Streptophyta; class Pinopsida; order Cupressales; family Cupressaceae; genus Sequoiadendron; species Sequoiadendron giganteum. The sequence goes on from VCHN02002912.1 coordinate 1,468, forward strand.
GAGAGGGAAGAGAATGCAATGCAATTATTTAAACTAAAATGTTGAAATGCAATTTTTTTGATGGGAAACAAGGTAATTTTTTTATTACACTATGTAACAATTTGAGAAAGAAATGTAGTATATGCAAAATTGAAACTAAGTAATGTATGAAATGATATCATCTAAGCTAATTTTAATAAAATACATGTAACAGAAACACAACCTATTGATGCAAATAGGTAATGGCACAAAATAGAAGATTAAAAATTGGGTTTCTAGCTTTATAAATTCAAGTTTTAGAAACTTGAAGGGACTAGGCTACCTAGGGTGGCGACCTAGTCATCCTGGTGACTTTTTTGAGATTTGATAGAAAATTTTGATGGATGTGGGTGGTTTATGTGTTGTACAATACAGGTCTAAGTTGAGAGTGTAGAATTTTAGAAATGATTAAGGTTCTAAGATGTAAAAATGTAGCCTATATTGGAGGTCCAAATCAGAAAAAGAAGGTGTAGGAAGGTCAGGTTCACCAAAATGAACCACCAAAAAAAGATATAAAAGAAGGAAAAGGGTATTCCCCAAATAGGCCCCAAGGTTTTTTCACCTAAAGAGCACTTGGTTTAGGGAATGGACTCTCTTTCCACTTAATGATACACATTTTGGGTGAGTTCATTCAAAGATTTTGGGGGTTTGGAATAGGGGTTATGATTTTTTTGATTGAGTGTGCCTAAATGAAATGATGTAAGTATAGTAAACTAAACATAGAAGTGATTTATTATTGCTAAACTTAAGAATATGAAATTCTGGAAAACACATTGTGATGTACAAATGATCTAAGAACATAAAAAAATAGCTAAAGAAATGAAGACAAGTGAAGGGGTACACCTGAAATCTTTTAAAGGACTATAATGGGGATTCGATATGCTGTTGAATATTGAATTTAAGCCTACTAGGACACTTACGCCATTCTAGGCAACCTAGTCCTTTTTAGGGCAAATTTTGAAAAATTGTTCTGGAGCCCATTTTGGCTGAAAGGATATTCAGATCTACCAAGATCCCTAAAAAACAACTTCAGTGGGACTAGGTTTCCCAAGGTGGTGACCTAGTCCTCTTCTGAATTTTTGAAGATCAGAAGATGGAATCTGAAGCCCTTGGTCTATGTTCTACTCCTTCAGGTGTTTGATCCCGAAAGTGAAGATTATGATCTCTATGTGTCCTCCAATCTTCAACTAGGCTTTCTCCAATATTGAAGATCTTCGACAAGTTGTTTAATTATGTTCCACCTTGGTTTTTTGCCAAATCTGCCTACAATACCTGCAAATCACACAAAGAGAGAAAACTTGTTGATTGTTAGCTTGATTAAGGTTTTTCCTTAGTCAAACCCCTTTTGAGTAATCAAACCAAGAAGATGAAATGAATTAATAAAAGGAAGCATAAAACAATGGATTTTACCTTTCCATGACGTTTGATCTTGAGTTGCAGCAATGGTGGATTCAACCCTTGAATGCTTCTTGAGAGAGATGTCTTAGTGATTTATAATACTCAAACCCTAGCTTTCTTGAGAAGGAGTGATGAGAGATTAAGAGGAGAGTGAGTTGAGGGATTCATAATGTGTCTCTAATGATAAATTAGGGTTTTTAGGCTTATTTCTACAAGTTAAATTGAATTTTATGCCACATGGGACTAGGTCACCAAAGGTGGCGACCTAGTCCACTTGGGAAAATTTCATTAGTTGTCAAGGATTAAAGTACTATTATAAATGTTTTTCAGGATTGCCTCATGGAAACACACTAAGCTAGGACTTATATGTGTATTAAAGGGTTGATTAAGTGATGACAAGCCTAGGAGAGTGTGAAAAATTCTTACAACACTTTGGCACAAGGCTTGGAAGGGGTAAAAAGAGGTTGAAAAAGGTCCAAAATCCATAGGAAAGGGTCCAAATGAGTGAAAAATGTTAAAGGCTACACTTTTTGGTGACACACTTTGAAATCATTTCAAAAGAACTTTTAAAATATATAGTTAATGTAGATTTTTTTTATGAAATAGGTAGGGTTATGGCCATGATCCCATATAAAAAGTGAAGACAACAAAACAGACTGGAGAAAACAACATCTAGTCAATAACAACAAAGATCAACAAAAACATCAGTAAGGATACAAGCCCAGAGATAGCTACATTTTTCCAAAACTCCTTATCATAATGAAAAACATAGCAACCCAAAAACAAAGGAGATAGCTAATTTTTCCCAAACTCCTTATCATAATCAAAAATATACTAACTTAACAATAAAGGAGCATACCAATAGAAAGATTACAAATAGCCCAGACCACAAACGGGGCCAAAAATAGTTGATCCATAAACCCTTTCCCCTTGTCAAAACCATAAAACAAATGATAAAATATAGTCCATAGGACTACTACTATCAAGATTAATAGTATTTAGCAGAAAACATAGAAGTAAAGTTTTTGGTCATATAGAGCTAATAGAAAACTTAACATCTAGATTAAGTTTTTTAGCAAATAAATTAAAGGTAGAACAAAAAAAGGCACCAATGGCTAATAACCAATTCTAGAGCTAGATCATTAAAAAAAAGTTAAGATTCTTCTATGACACTCCAAGTTCCTTGGATTTCTTCTACCATTCCTTCCATGTTGTCCTTGTGATCCATTCTCTCAAGCCGATTAGCTTCATTTCTTTGGCCTTTCTTCTTTTGTTTTTTTTTTAATTTTTCCTTGTCCTAAGATGGTTCCAATAATCACTCTTTTCATTATGTCATCCATGACCCTAAAAATATTCTTGATGTCACCTTCCACAGTTTATATCCTCTTAGAACTATCTGCTTCCTCCAATTGTCTTTCAATTTTCTCTACCTGCACAGTAATATTTTCAATTTTAGCATTAGCATTTTTATTCTCTTCCTCCTTAAGACTTTCTTGATTATGAAAGGTTTGAGTAAGAGTTTCAAATACTTCCATAGCAATAGGGCTTGCATTGGAAGCCTCCTTCCCACCTTATTTTCCAACATATATCCCTTCACCCACGTTATCCTCATCCTTTTCATTGTTTTCTACTTCTGAATCTTGTCTTTCTTCCTCCTCTTTGAATTGAAAAACTTCCTCTTCTCCTAAAAATTCAGTCTCCCCTAAGCTAAGTGGGACATATTATTCCTCTAAAGAATCATATTTCTCCACTTCAACCACTTTCTTCCCTTTATTGGCAACATCCTTAGATGAGATATTATTCTCCCCCTCAACAATTTTCTTACCCTTTAGAGGTAGCAATTTCCAGGTGGATCAACCTACGTCCACCAAGGGGCATTGAGTCACTATCTAGGCTAGTATCCTTGTCATCAAAGATAGTAACTGTGGGGTTTTTCGGGTTAGCTTCATTTATCTCCTTATTTCTACATTTTATTAGGCCTAAAGAGAGGGATGAAGAATTAAATTTCTCTAGGGTAATTCTTTAGAGATTTTTCAGGGAAGGTTCAACAAATGAGGGGAAGAGGTATGAGGGGAAGAGGTCTTTCTCTTTTTTGACTTAGGCGCTTTGTTAGGGGGGTGAGGTTTTATTTCTAGGAGCTCAATGTGAATAGAGCTTTCAGGAGATTGGAGGTTTTCAAGGAGATTACTCGAAAGGTTCTTTTTCTATGTGGTGGCAAGGACAAACTTAAAGATAACTCTTATAAGACCTTGATGCAATGGGGGATTTGTGTCATTTTTCTTGCTTTATTGGAGGGATGAAAGGATAAAGAAAGGAAGGGTAATTGTTTCTAGGTGGTGAATATATGATTTAAAATGGAAAAGTGATATCCATGAATAAACTTAAAATGACCCTCAAGAGTAAAGTTTCATTCTGAACAAACTTACATTATTGAAAGGGGTCAGAAGCTTCAATTTTGAGTAGCCATTCTAAAATATCCTCTCTTTTTCTTTTTCCTAAAAATAATTGTCAATATACTACTAGTAATTCCCCGTACTCTTCTTAGTGATCTTTCCTTCATAAGGTAGGCTTGTAGCTTGAGCTATTAATTCAGCAATAACTATGAAATGGATCCCTCCAAGTTTTACTTCCCTTTCACTCCAAAATTTTGCAAAATTGTTGCTTAGAGCTTCACTATATGCTTCCATGGCTTTATTTTGTTTTGATGGATTTGTAGTTACCCTGTTCAATCCTCTTTCTCGGCCCCCCATATTATCCTCACTAATCAAACAATATTTTTGCAGTAGTAGGTAGTCATTCCCAAAGCCTCTATCATCTGACAATAAAATCATAAGCAATTTGAAATCTTCAACATTGAGGATAATACTGCAAGTTTTCATTTGGGAGGGAATCATCTTAAACAAGTTGTCAAAAATGATAATAATCAAAAATTTAGGAGAGTCGCAAGGAAAGATCACATGCATGTCTCTTTTTCCCTTTTCGGGAATGATGAAATTAGAGGATTTAAAAGGCATTATTAGGTGGCCTATTATTCACATGAACTTATAGGCTAAGGCCCAAACAAAAGTGTCATTTCAATTGGCTATGAATAAAGTTTTCAAAATATTTTGAGCAGGTAAAGTCATAATTTTAGTCATTTTAAATTTCCACATAGTAGGTGTTTCTCTTGGGATATTAATAATATCATTTTTCCACATGTTTTTAGTCTTCATCTTCAAATAGATATTATTACTAATATAATCATTTGGGTTATCCTTCCCCATACTCACCATAATACCCTAGATCATCATTACCAAGGTGATCTTTAATACTTTTACCTTTCCATGATAAGTCATCATTGGAATAACATCAGAGGTTCATCCCAACAAAAATTGACATAATCATGCAATATAGGATTATATATAAAAACAAATTTCTCATTTTTTATTATCTCCTTGATATGACTTGGCAGTAATAAAAATTCCCACTAAGACCAACCATTCTTGTTGAGGCCTTCATTTTCCATAACATTGGTTGTCATGTTCCCTTCTCTATACACGTGGAAAAATTTATAATGTTGAAAGGTTTGGAGAGTTCTCTTACAGTCATCCATGATATCTTTCAATTCCCAAGGCACAACATTAATTTCCTTTAGATTATCAATTATTAGATTAGAATCTTATTCGATGATCACCTTAGCATAGCCTTTGTCCTTTAGATATTTTATACCAACCCACACAGCTTTAGCCTCAACAAGATTGTTTGAAGAAATGCCTAATCCATTACCATAACCTTCAATAAAATTTCCATGATGGTCTCTTATGAATCCCCTGCTCTAGTCAAGCCTGGATTACCTTTGGAGCAACCATCAAAGTTGCATTTAATCTAATCCACTTCCAGAGGGGACCATATTGCAGATTTTCTTATTAGTTGTTTATCCCAATTCAAGTTAGTAATGTCTTGAGTTAATCCCCACAATTGCTTTATCCTTATTTCTTTATATGAATTCATATTCTTAGAAGGAGCATAATTGTTTGTGTTTATGTTTTCTTGAACCTATTTTCTTATGGCCATGCAAAGATCTTTATTTTTTCTAGCAATTTCCCTAAATATTGTATTATTCTTCTCCTTCCACATTCCCCAAGCTAGAAAAGGGGGGACTTGTTACCAAAGATGAAAAATAATGTTGTGGGAATAAGGGAAAACATTCCAAATTTCCATAAACAACTTTTATTGAGGGTGGGAGAAAACCCATTCAATCATAATTTTAACAAGAAAAAAGACCATCACTGACTTGAGTGGGAGCATAGGAACAACAAGTGCATTATAGTTTCCTTAGCATCATTACATAAATAGCATTTATTTACAAATTGGAAACCTCTTTTCTTTAATTTTTTTGTCGTAAGAATCTTACCATGTGTTGTTCCCCACCAAAAAAATTTCACTTTGGGTATCAAGTTTTTTAACCATACTATGTTTTAGTTAAATTCACCTTTCAAGAGAAGAGTCTTTTCCAAGACTTCATAGATAGATTTAACTAAGATGTTTCCCAAAGATTTTTTGGTCCAAATCTATTCATCTTTTTTGTCTTTCGTGAATAATTCAACATCACCTACCTATTAAAGTAAAAAGTGCAAAGTTGCATCCCAATTTTTTTGTCTCCCTCCTTTGAGAATAGCTCCATTTAGATAATTTTTAAAATTGATCCATTAAGGCTTCAAACCATCCCAATTGATATAGCTTGTAGCCTGTTTTCTAAGAGTTCTTGTCAACTTGTATTTGATTTGAAGAATATTATTATTTGAAGATAAGGGTGTACTGTTTGTCCAAGCGTCTTCCCAGAAATTACTATATTGTTCATTCCCTATTCTCTTTTTAACTCCCAATTTAAGAGCTCCTCTTATTTTTAGCAGATTATTCCAAAATATTGAACCATAAGGAAGCTCTTTGTCCCATAGAAAACTACCATGTTCATTGTTTCTCAAGTACTTAGCCCTTAGGATCTTGACCCAATCTTTTTCTCCTTCCAAGAGATACCATCCCATTTTTACAACCAGGGCTTTAATAAAGAGCTTCAACCTTCTAATACCTAAACCACCTTCTCTCTTTGGAACACAAAATTTATCCCATCCAACAAAGGGCCATCCTATTTCTTTCCTATGTTCTTGACCACAATAATTTTCTTTGTATCAATTCAATATTATTTGTAATAAAGACTAGAATATTAAAGAGGGAGAGGTAATAGAATAGAATATTTTGCAAAGATGTTTTGAGTAGTTGTATCTTCCCTGTCTAGCTTCAGAGTTTCCCTTTCCATCCTACTAGGTTTTTTGGATCCTTTCAGGTACATAGTTCCAATAATTTCTATTAGGTTTTTTGGAGATGAGTGGGAAACCAAGGTAAGTTGCAGGAAGATCAACTTCTTGATAACCAATAATGTGCAACACCCTATCTTTAATAATATGGTCGGTATTAAAGAGATAGATTTTACTTTTGTTGTAGTTAATGTATTGACCCAAAAATTTGGCATACTTGTTAAGGATATCTTTTCAATGGATAGCTTCAGAAACCAAGGCTTCCCCCATTAGAATAGTTTCATCCATGAACTACTGATGAGAAGCCGAAGGAAGGGAGGAAGCATCTTTGAACCCTTTTAACAGCTTTGTGTCTAACAACTTTTTGAATATTTCTTCCAAGAACCTCTGTCAAAACAATAAAGAGATATGGTGAGAGGGGGTCACCTTGTCTTAAACCCCTTAGGATAAGAACATAAGACATTGTTAACAGAACCAAACATTTGGGTTGTGACACAAGAAGAGTGATTAATTTAAGGAATCTTCCATTATTTAAACCTTTTGAAACAATAAATATATTTTTTTCATATCATGAAACCATGGTACTCCATGAGACACTTTGTTTTATGTAGTGAAAGATGTCCATGCCTTACAGCTTGTCCAATAAAATAACTGCAATTGGACTCTCTTCCCTCTCGTAGTGCCTATACATATACCATTACTCTCTATCCCCATTTCATCCTTCTTTTTTTTTTTCAATATAATTATTTTTTCTTCTTTTTATCCACAATTATTCACCTTAATGCCTATATCTATACCATTACTCTCCATCCTCATTTAGTCCTATTTTATTTCCTTTTCAATATAATTATTTCTTCTTTTTTTTTCCCACAATTGTCCACCGTAGAAATGGCTAACACGGGGAATGTGACAAGGATATGCTTAAAAATTAAGACACACATTGAGAAATAATATCAAGTTTACTTAGCTTCAAGTTTGGAATTAGGTTAATCCAACACTCCCATGTGACATGAACCCCCATATTTGCTTTCTATTCTTCCTTAAAACATTTTTTTGGATGAATAAGTGGGAAGCAGGAAAGTGGGAAAAATAATCGAAAACACTACTTTCTACTCAGCACTCGCTAAATAGGAAACACACGAACTTTTCAAACAGATATTATAACACTTGTGTTGGAGAACCCGCTGCAAGTGTTGTAATCAAGCTGCTAATGGTAACTCAATTCCAGAATTTGATTCCCAACATTAAACATGTCTTTCAAAATGTCCAGCCATGTTTGTGTTTTGACTGACGAGTCACTGGTCTCTTTTCATTTAAAATGGGCTTCAATAAAGAAAATGATATGATAAATCAGTCACATTAGGCATCTAGAAAAATATCAATCGATCTTCTCACATAAATCAAATCAAATCTGTATGCAATAAACGATTTACAGGTAAAACCAATTTTTTTCATTTCTGTAAGCTTCTAAAAATGTTTTTCTTTCATGTTTGATAGTCTTAAAAATTGTTTTTCTTACTAAAGATTTGTTTTGAAATTTTAACAATCCAACCTATAAAAAGATAGTAAATATAAGCATATAAATCTCATATTTCTATTACCAGAAAAACTACATATACTAACAACTATTTTTAGTCTGCTCAGATAAAATGTCCCTCGTTAGAAAGCAAGAGTTCAGTAACTGCCAAAGTTTCCCCTCTGCTAAGCAAGTGTTCAGTAACTTCCAGAGTTCCCCCAAACTCTTCAGCAAATCAATTTATGGTCATGTTCATTGAAATGAATTATTTTCAGAGACCAGATCAGTAAATGATTTTACTGAAGGAGTTGGGAGAACTCGGGCAGTCCAGAACATAAGTAGATCTATGCATGCAAACTCATGAAGAACATATGGTTGATATATAGCCTTACAAAAGAATATACATAAAATCAAGTGGACAAGAATACTTGAGCGCCGAAAGAGTGTTGCATTGAACCTGGCCATCTTATTTTAGCAAGTTCATTGAATGTAGATGTCTTTTGATAAAGAAGCTACGCGGGAAAGAATCTGGATAATGGTACCATTCACACCAGTAAATATTCACAGACATCAGTACGGGTTGAAGTACTTTCGAACAAAAGTAATTTGATTTGCATCTTTTTCATATAGTGGCGATGGTCCCATAGTGGTGCATTATACCTAATTTTAATGGTTTATATGGTAATGTGTGTTATGTTAGCATTAGAAAAACTACGCTATTATATAATTAATATTGTGGATAGTTTAAATCATTTGTTCCATTATTGTCTCTCAAATATATATTATAAATAATTTTGAAAACAATATTATTTTTTGGGTTAAAAAAAATATTGATTGGAAGTCAACATGTGGATTTCTTGTTGTTGAACAAATTAATACAATACATGTTTATGTCAACAAATTGATATTATACATGTTCATATCAACTTATTTGAACCATCTACCTCACTATATTTTATGGAAATTTAATCAAATTTAATGGCACCTCCCCACATTTGACTCATACACCACTACATTTATTTAGCAAGAGTTGCATGGTTTCCTATATAATTAGAATTAACAATTGTAAAGTTTACACAACAATGTATTAAATGTTACACAAGAGTCTACCAACCACTATAGATTTAATAGAAGAACAATAGTTGCATAACTCTCTCATTTTTATTTATCTAGAAGTTGATTATAATTTATAGCTTCAGTAATTTTCAACAATTCCCTACAGACCTAGAATCTAATTTGACACCTAATTGGAATTGATTGACAATAAACTAAAAAAAATTAACACATCTACATCTCTTTTTGACATATATATAACTCTTCTTGACACATATTTGACATGTAAATGATTCATTTATTATAGCCTTAGTCCTTCATGAAGAAGTAAATTTTTTTAGAAATTTAGCATCACTTTGTATTACAAAGAATTCACTAAACTATCACATGAGTACATCGCTACCACTTTTGAAATCTCAAGCATCTCTCCTCCTCCAAAACCTAAATAGAGGCATGTCAAAGAACCTATATCTCCTCTAACAAAATTTTGAAATATGCTTTGATGATCCCTAAACACCTAAAGTTTATTAAAAAAAGAATATTTCTTCATTAGCATCATCAATAGCATTATTAATGAAGTTTTCTTCTTCATTACCATTGGTTGTACTCTAATTAGATATGTAACCCTTTTGCTATACTCCCAAGCATATTGTCCTTGCTTGCTACAATAGTAGTATTTCCCTATTTTTTTCCTTTCACAAAAAATGAGTTACCACCCATGGAATATATAATATTCCACAAATATTTCTCAATTAAGTGATGTTTTATTTAGACCTTCTATGTGTGGAAATTTTCTCTTAAAAATTTATCCACATACACTAGAGATATTCTCTTAAAAAATTTAAAGAACACTAAAAATATAGAGAGAAAAATAAAAGTCTCTTTTCAAATATAAAATAATTCTTCCTATAGCAATGTGGGAGCCAACAATAATGCTCCTCTCTTTCTAGATAGGCTCATCAAATCCTTTCACTATTGTTTCAACGTATTGATTCTCTCTAAAACTAAATGACTAGCTATCTCACTCTTGCACATGGATAATTAGAGGTAAAATTGTACATAGCCCTTGTGCACCACCATTATCTTCTTGAAATTCATTCAAAGGAATGTTACAAGGTAGCAACCACACTAGAATCTAGCATGGTGATCACTAGATCGCAGACTATAGGTGCCGCATCAATAATAATAAAGAAAAAATTATAATAGGACTAGTGAATAGAATTCCCTCTCACCACACTTGATAATGCCTCATTGAACAACACTACTAAGAAGCTTACTAGTCAATAGTAGAAGTTAATGGGCTATTTTATCTAATACAATAATAGAAGAGCAATAGCTACAGAACTCTTGGTTTTTTATATAATTGGAAGTTGGTTAAATTTATAGCTTTAGTGAAGCTCGAAAATTCCCTACAAACCTCAAATATAAAATGGCACCTAATTTAAAGTGACTCACAACAAATCAAAATCTTTTAACATATCTATTTTCTTCTTGAAACATCTATAATGTGTATTAACACATATTAAACATATGAATAATTTAATTATTCATTGTTATAAAATAACTCCTCAATAATAATGCATGTGCATGATAATAAGTTGTTTACAAGTGTATTTCAATGTTTTTATTCCAAAATTACAAAGGTAATACTTGAGAAAGAATTTTTTTGAGTCTTTTGTCATGTCTTCTAGGGTGGAATTATGACAATGGCCTTGTGTATCCTCGTTGATTCACAAGAGACATAACCATGGAAAGAGAATACAATGATGGTGTTATAAAGTAGGAATTGGGTATGTTGGCTATTTCTCTCCCTCTGAAATATGTATAATGGTATGAACGATAATTTGCTATCTATTTTAGTAATTGGTAACAATATTATTGGCCCACCCCTCCTCACTAAAAAAATATGCACTTCATTTGCATAATATTATTTTCTTTGAAATTTTCTCATGGGGATGATTAGTAGCAATAAATCTTTGAAATAGATTTACATTTTTCTAAAAAAGGAATAGTATCTTAGAAACTAAATTCAATTTTCTACAAATTTTGTTCTTAAATATTTTTCAAATTATGTTAATAGCTTATTCAAATTTTTATGTCAAGCTGTCTAACTCTATTTTTCTGAATTTCATTGCCACTTGAGGGCCTAGTTTGGACCCCCATGATCTTGCACTGACTCCCATAACTAATCATACCAATCCCATCAAATTCCTTGAAATCCACCTCAATATGAAGACAAGGGAAAAAAATAACTAGTAACAGGAGCCCCCATACAACAACATCCAACACCAACGGAATAAAACATCTCCTCCTCAATAAGAGAGTACTCCACCTCCATAGGAGTAGTCGAAGGGAAATTTGGGTAGAGAGAGTAGCAACAATCCTTATTAAAATAATCTTATACCAAACCCCAACACATTCCTTGTCAACCACCTCAAAAGGAAAAGAAGAAAAAATAGAAACATGGGCACCAAAAGTCCTCAAAAAACAACTCCCCAAACCCATAGTACCAAACAACTCTCCCAAGAACTCCACCTCGATAGGAGGCATGAGAAAAAATATGCTCCACTCACCAAAGCCAAACCATGGGAACAATGAATCCCAAAAAATAAACCCAAAACCCACCAGAGGGTTCCAAACTAGTTTCATGTTATTATGATAAAGTCTATCCATTTTTTTCTCTCTTATTGATTTGTGTGCATGTCTTAAGGGGTACATGCATAATCAAGCAAGCGTATTGTTACTAATTGCTTTTAAGTTGATGTGTAGTTCACAAGTTAAATTTTGGATTATGGCTCCATTTATTCCTCTTTTAGGAATTTTTCGTAGAGTATTTATATAATTTGGTGTACCTTATAATATATATTCGCATGGATAGAAAAGCTAGGAAAAATGTAATGGTTAAAGCCACATGCTATGCAATTTTCTCACTTGTCCTGTGTGTCCTAAGTATTTGGTTCTAGTGCATGGTTTTGACTATTTTGGGACCCACTTTGACCTAAATTCTCAAATTGAATCTTAGAAATAGAACATAAACCTATTGGAATTCTTTAGATTTTAGACTATTAATTGACATCCTAGGGTCGAATTCATTATGGAGAAAATTAACCATATCATTTGTATAGAATGTATTTAAAACTCTCCTATTCAAAATTTAACTTTCCCCTTGGGTTGAATCTAACAATCTTCTAATTATTTGTTATTAATTATTTACTAGGATAAACCATTCAAATTGTGCAACTTAAGTCACATATTAAAGGACATCACAACTAGCTCATTTCAAAATCATAATGATCGCTATTGCAATCATCATTAAGACAATCCCTCTTCATCTACCTATATGAAATAATTGCTCATCGATAATTCTTTAACTTTATGCATCAGATCTTCTATCAACACTTGCTAGAACCCTAATTTTTGCACTAGATTAAATTCTCATATCTATCACACTATATTCTATTTACACCAAATCTCAAGTATTAATCACCTAGAATCATTTTGCACACCAAAATCACTTTCATTCTTGCTTGTTATCTTGAAAATCCTTCAAAAATCATTGATTGTCAACACCACTACTTTTTATCATAGATCCAAACACCATGATGAATTTTTTTGTACTGTGAAATATATAATCGAAATTCATTTGTGCAAGTTAAAGTACAAATCTAACGGATAAAGGTTACTTCCTCAGAATGGAAATGACCTACGAGACAATTTTAGATGCTTTGGATCTTAATTTTTTAAAACCCCCAACTCTTTTATCTAAAACAATTCATTTACTATTACTTGTTTACATTTATTTATCCTAAATTATTTATGAAGATGTAATTTATTGCCTCACAGTAGCTGTTTGATGTAATTGTCTGGAAGCCGTGTGTCTGCAAAGACTTAAAAAGAACAGATCGGGTGTTATTGTGTGGTTTTGTATTATATATGATAGTGTCGTCGAGTAATGAATGGGCTTGTGGTATAATGTAATAATATTGAAATGCGTAAGGCAAGTGTCCATTCGGGTTGAAATGACCATGATGTAACTATTTCGGAAAGGTTTTTAGGGTTTGCAGATGCTATTCAAATCTTTATGACAAATGGTATTGGTGTGGTCGTTAGGAACTTACAATTCAGAACAAAATATTTATACATTTGTATTTACAATTATTATTTTTTGGTTTCTGTAAAAAAAATATCTCTAATAAACTTTTTATAAACATAACATTCTCACCAGTAGATCTATAATCAATTGATAAGTCCTTCGACACGCAATCAATTTCCTTCTGCTGCTATCTATAAATTTTCATCAGATACGGTCTCTCTTTGTTTTAGTTGTGTGATGCCTCTCTTTGAGTTAGGAAAACATTGTGACTTTAGTTTGGACACATTAACAATTTTTACTATCCAGCTATGTCAGCAACTCACTCATCCTTAATTTCCACATCTTATAATAAATCACAGCAGTATGATCCAAACCAAACTCAGTTTTTATTTTTAATTTTCCAAAGTGCGTCACTCAACATATATAAGGTTGTATAAAATATTATAATTCGATTCCAATTAAGAGTTCAAAATAGCTCAGATCTTGTTTCTAGCAAAATGAAATTTCTAAATCTAGAACCAGATTTTGTTTCTCTGTCAAAATTTCTGGATGTCTAAATTTAAAATTTATACTAATTTGCATTTTATTTTTTTATAGGTGTTTTAGGTTGAAACTGTTTCAGTTGAGGATCAAGGATCGACAGATATTCATTCCATCAAAGTCTTTTATACATTATTCCGACTATCTGTTAAGATGTTGAGACCTTACATTCAACAAG
>VCHN02001133.1:0-25126 GCA_007115665.2 Sequoiadendron giganteum
TTTATGTCAAAAATAAAATTGAAAACTTAATCAAAGAATGGAAAATAAAACTAGTAACTTGTGAAGGGCACACAATCTACTGAGAGGGGGGTGAATCAGTAGATCAAAATTATTTAAATCTTTTAACTTAAATGTGCATATTAGAGATCACACTTAAATAGAAGAAGAAAGGTAATGATCAAGGAACAACATAAGAACACATATTTGCACAAGTGAACACCAGATATACATGGAAAGCTAGGATGGGAAAAACCATGGTGAGAAAAGATGCTTGGATCTACTACCCAAATCTAGCTTCACAATGTAGAAATATACAAGTGAATTTTATACATTGAAGTAGGCACCAACCTACTGGAGACAACAATCCCCTATTGTGTTTGTAGGCATCAATCTACTGGAGACACCAACCCCCAAATGAAATAGTACAATAGGTAGAACACCAATCCTACTAGAATACAAAGATAAATCTTGTGGATCTTCAAAGTAACTCACCACATGCTAGAGTTACAACTAACACTCTTCTTCACTACATATGATCTTCTAATATAGGCACACACACTGGAGTTTAATTCTCCATTTATCTTCACCACCTTCTCTATAATTTGCACCAATGACCAAATCTACTTTGAACATAGATGTAATTCTAATTCATGTGGTCACCCACAAATACATACTAATTTATTTGAACATTTGAAATATATACATAACATTTCATTAAAACTATTCCATGCTAGCCAAGGATCCACAAGTAGCCAAGATGATATAGGGTGGACCTAAATTCAAATTACATGAAACATGTAACACAATGGTCCTATTTTTATTTTTTTCTATCTGAAATAACTTCATGTCATTTGCTACCACAAAGACCTTAACCGGGTCCTATTTTAATGTCACAATCAAGATTTGAATTCTGCACACTACTAGTCATTACCACACATGTCTTGAATATGAATAGAATGAAAAACAAGAATAGAGAGCATTCTATCACTTTAAACTTCTTGAACATTGAACATCACCTCTAAAAACTCATGAAACTGATAATACTAGTGTAGACATACTCTCCTTCCAAACCGTAGATAAAAAGTGCATTAATGAAAGAAATACGGAGTGTGAGGGGATAAATTAGAATCAAAGGTAAAAGCAACACAAATAATATGAATTCAAATACATAAACCAAAGTTATACCTTCAATAACCCTCCATGGATTGATATCAAGATTGCACCCAAGTCTTGAAGATTTTCTCAATTGCTTAAGCATGTGGATTTCTCACGAAAATTCTAGCATAACAAGGCTATGTGAACTCAAGATGATGAAACTAGGAGATGAGTCTCCAATTTATAGAAAGTGGAAGGGATAAATGGAGGGCTAGGATTGACTAAGAAGGTAGGGTTTGGATCAAAGTTGAGTGGATTATTAGCATTGTGGCAATTGTCACAATGGGGAGAGAGAAAGGAGATGAGGTTTATTCACACACGTATGAGAACGCCCTGGATAGAGAAGCCATTAATTTTGGAGTCTAAGTGTAAGAGATTGTAAGAGTTAATCGGGGTAGGTGGGATCTCACACATGTGTGAGAGGAGGTGAGAAATAAACTTATGACATTTGTCATTATGATACAAGTTTGGGGAGAGGTGAGGGAATTTAAAATTTAGAAAATAATGCTAATGATGGTTAGATTAGTTAATCAAGGATTAAATTATTTAATAGGGTAGGTTGAGTTAATAAACCATGGATTTTTTAACTAGGTTAGAGTTAAAAGATGGAGAATGGGAAAACGAAGGTGAAGAAGTTAATTAATCAAGGATTAATTGACTCAAATGGGGGTAATGGTGTGATTAATTAAATAATTCAATTATTAATTTATTAGAATCTAACTTTAGTCTAGGAGGTGATATAATTAATTGAATAATAAGATATTCAATTAATTATAAGACGAAGATGGAGTAATTAATTAAATAATAAATATTTAATTAATTAAGGTTTAAAAATAATGAGTTAAATAATAACATTTAACTAATTGGGAAGAAGTGTTGTTAGAATTAGGGTTACTACATTTTCCCCCTCTTTGATGTAGTATGTGTAGTGATGTTGCATAAAAGAAGGACAAAAAGTTTCCCTAGTAGATTGGAGAGTGAGTTATAAGGTGATTCCCCCTAGAGAGGTGAACCAAAAAAATTTTGGAAAAAATATTTTCAACTAACATCTTGAAATAAGTGAGATAGGATGATATAGGATAATGTAGAAGAGGAACTTAGTGAAAAGGAGGAGGAGAAATAGAGAAATGGAGTCAAAATGGGAGAAATATAGGGAATTTGATGCATCCAGTATAGAAAAATTAGGGCTTGTAGGAATTAGGGTTAAAGACTAAAAACAGGCCTTATGGGGGCCCAAAAAGTCATTTTTAACTTTGTGATTGGTGGAGAGGAGATAGGAGGTAGTGAGGAGAGATGGCTTAGGTTCGATGCCATTTGCACCTTTCAGAGAGGGTTCAGGAGTAGTAGCGACTTGAGGGCACCAACGACCTGGTATGTGCTCTATATACATTTAAAATTAGATAAGAAGAACTAGAAAATGTGAGCTATATAAATAGATTTAGAATTTACTTATAAGTAGAGGAATTAAAAGATTATTTAATTAAATAACTCATATTTAATTAATTAGATTATCTAGACTGATTTTAGGTGTATACATTTTGCCCCTCTTTGAAGTGATGTGTTTACACATTGCTTCAAAGAAAACTTTGTTGATGATGCTAAAAAAAAAATCGATGTGCCACGGATGCTGAAATTTCAAGTGATGATGGATAATGCCCCCCTGAGAGATAAATTGATGATTTTTTGAATTTTAGGATTTTTTGAATTTTTTGATTTTTTTATGATTTGATGATGATTTTTAAATTTCATGATGATATCAATGATTTATCTCCCAAAAATGATATTAAACCTACCAACTTTGATGAATTGATTTTGCCCCTTATGAAAAATAAAATAAAATCGACCCCACTTAATTACCCTTTAACAGTTAAAAAGAGGTGAAATGAAATTCATTCGTGCATTTGGATTTTGAAGAATTGGAGTGATTAGAGCAACTTAGTGCAAATTGAGCAAGATGGTGATTCCAATCTAGACCCACCAATTCAAGTGTATGTGATGTCACAACTTCCTAGCCGCATATGGATCTTTGGTACGTACCCCGAAAAACCTCATGTCGTAAATTCTGAATCTTGTTTTTCGCACGTTTTTCAAGTTTTAAATTCAGACTTGTATGTTTTAGCACATAGGGAACCCGATATAGTGCACAGGGTCACTATTATAGCGCATAAGGTCAATTTTTTGGTGCATTTGGTCAATGATGTAGCGCATCAGGATTTTTTGCACATTTAGGTCAAGAGATAGCACATCTGATGAATGATGTAGCACATTTAGGACATGATTTAGTGCATTTAGTCAAAAGTTTGGCACATATGATCATTTGGCGCATTGGTGCCATGAAATGGTGCATTGATGAATTTTAATGGCACATTGATAGCATGTTTTAGCACATTTGTGAAGTTTTCTAGTGCATCCATTTTTTTAGTGCATAGAAGCACTGTTCTAGCACATTTAGACAAGATTGATGAAATTTTGATTAAACTCCCTATTTTGATAATTTTTAATCATGTCAGCCTTTGATTTGATGTTGTTTGATAAGGTTGATAGATTAGATGATGATTGATCTCATAATAGGTGAGATTTAATGATAGGATGATGATAGTTGACCTCATGATAGGTGAGGATCAATGATAGATTGATGATGATTGACCTCATGATAGGTGAGGATAAATGATAGATGCTCGTGAGATGTGATCAAAATCTCATCAGAGTTGATTAGATTGATAGGAAAATTGATGTTGAATGATTGATAAGATTTTTGGTTTGTGATATATTATGATGATAGGAGCCTTTGTCAGTCCTAATATTGTGAGAGAGTTTCCCAAGGACATGGGATTTGATTCCACATCTAGATTAGGTTGATCTAAATGTGATTGGACAATACGGATTGACTTCTTTGCTTGGCATACCTCAGCATAGGATGAACAGGGGAATCCTTACTACTTTGGCAAAGAGATGGCATAGTGATCATAAAACCTTTCACTTGGCTACTTGTGAGATGGTAGTCATAGGTCAAAGGATGTTTATTAGATTTTTTGTATTCTAGTTGTTGGCGATTTGGTTGTGTATGATTTGACTAAGTAGGGAGGGATTGATGCATTGAGGAGAGTCTTCGAGAATGAAAATATTTATGGTTACGAGATCCCATGGCGGGATATGGTTGATGCATATGTGACACTACCATGTGTTCTTGCTAGATTCATTGGAGGATTCTTATGTCCTAACTGCAGGTCAAAGGGACTCTCAGTCAGTTGGGGTCAGACATTAGAGAGCATGATCACATAGGGGAATCGATAGGCATGGGGATATTTCATGCTTGCACATTTTTACCATGATCTTCACTAGGTGGTTTATTTGAGAGCATCCAATTTATTAGCTTGGGTTACATTATTACAGATATGGGTGTGGGAGCATATAGCTATCACATGAACCATTGAAAAGATACAACATCTAGTTGGGAGGCCTTACATTCATGGGTATATAGGTCCAGTTGTTTAGCATAAGCTGGGCAAACTAGAGTACTGACAGAGGCTTCTAGATGATCTTGATATAGTGACATGGAGGCCCTACATAGGTTGTAAGTAGTGGCTAGAGGATGACACAAGGATGCCATATGCTTATACTGCTAGATATTTGATTGGGAGGACACCATTCATTATTGATATATTTCTTCTTGGGAGAGTGCTAGGAAAATACTCATGAGTATAGGATATGCCCTAGGGAGTTGCTCATTATGCACACAGAGATAGGACATTTTGGAGTGGGGTCCTATTTTATCATATGATGCAACATGCCAAGAATACTATGGATTATAGCCAGTGATATGGGAGTACCATCCAAAGATTATAGAGGCTGATTTTTTAGAGGAGTATGCTCATTATTTCTTTGGACATCCTTTTCCGTGGATATCCATTCTAGACGAGCCAATACCTTTATTAGATGATGAGTAGGCACCGAGATGGAGGAGGGGTGGAGGAGGTGATGAGGAGGAGAGAGAGAGAGAAGTGATGACAGAGATGACAGTGATGGGGATGATGATGGTGGTGGTGTAGGTGGACCGGTGCTAGATGTGCAAGACTTCAAGGCATCCCAAAGGAGGAGATCACTAGTGGTTGCAACACTACAGCATGTGCAAATTCGGTTGCCCTCGTAGAAACAAAAAACACAAATAGCTGCACTACAAGTCCATGTACGAACTTTTCAGGGTTAGCTAGCATAGGTACAGGCTTTACTATCACATTCATAGGGAGAGATTGCCACCTTGATGGTCAAGAGAGATGCAACGAGATAGTGGGGTGAGCAGGTAGAGGCCTTAGCTGGTAGGTTACAAAGAGTGGTTGAGGGTACCACCACAGGTGATATGCTTAGAGAGGTCACACAGATTATCATAGAGGTAGAGTATTATGAGGGTTGATATCATGAGGTTGTGCCTCTAGTGCGATAGGTCAATTATTCTCAGTCGAGATTAGGCAAGAGTAAGTCTCAGACGACTAGCATGGGTGTGACTCAGTCACCTCATAGAGATCTAGGTGTGAGCCCAAGTGTAGGTGCAGGTCCATCAAGTGGTGTGACATAAGTCTTAGTGAGGCCAACGACATTTGAGGGGAGCACCTCATAGCTTTGATGTACTGATATTTGATGAACTTTGAGACATTGATGTATACACTCATTTTGTTGAGATATTACAATACTATGCCACATTTTTGATGATTTATCTCTCTACATGTTTAGATATCCTTATACACTTTGACATTATTATTTTGAGATTTATATGATATAAAGTGATGATTTAGTGACATATATGATTTCTATATGTGTTTATGGTGGATTCCTATGATGGATGCATTTAATTTCCTATTCTATATGTTATGCAATGTTTATATGATTATGTTATGATTATGTATGTATGGATGCAATGCTGATATTGTGATGCATAGATTATGATCCTTTATGTTTTGTGGATAATGATTTTATGATATGAGATGGATGTGATTATGCAAATGATATGGAATTCACTTTGTTTTGTATTTTTCTAATGCAAATATATGATGTAATGCATAGATGGATGAATGATATGATAATGCTTTCTAATGTATGCATGATGTAACAATGATTATGCACTATATGTGTGACTGATTTTTTTTTTGTTAATGTCAAGTATACTCAATTCATTAATGACAGAGATAACATCATTTAAAAAAAATTCCAGCCTTCGAAAATCCATACTGCAAATGCAAAACTAATATGAATGCAATCTAATCTAACCATGCAAATCTAAATAATGCAGCAATTGTCATTTTATTAGTCAATTTATCGTGCTTTTATCATCATTGATTCTCTAAAATGTTGAAAGTGAGTACAAAAATCAATGGTGTAATTAGACCATGATGACCTAAGTACTACTTCCATTTTTTTTGATATTGCAAGTTAACACAAGTATCTAATCATAATTGAGTCAAGATGACCTAAGCATTTCTTGTGTAAACAAACAAGAGTTGATCATTTTCCTATGAAAATTCAGATTGTCATCAATGATACTTTGTAGAGCATGTCCCACGACAATTTACATAGTAGTAATGATTAAATCACATACAACAAAGAAATAGAATATCATTCTCCTTCCTAGTTTCTCTAGTTCATGACATCCTCGAGTTGCTCCAGAGAAATGATAATGAAAATCAAAGTACAATAGTTGAGCATTAATGCTAAAGTGATAAAATCAAGATCCAAAAGAATATCATCAATTTAAATTTTGTATTTGATTTATTTGGTTGTTTGATGTTCCATGTGGAGTTGTAGTATGATCATTGTGTTTGTTGTGTTTGTTGTACTGCTGTTTGTTTGTTGGTTTAAGCTCAAAGTTTATTGCCCCCAGTGATTTTAGGATTTTTCCCCTAGACCAGGGTGAGACATGACCGCAACATCAGCATACATACATGAGGTTCTTTGATGATAGGCATAATGATGGTCAAATCGGATGAACGACATATGCTCAAATAAATGGAAAAGCTAATCTATCACAACTAGCACCTGTTGTTAGGTTTTCACAAATTGTTTTTTTTTTATTGCACCTTTTTCCAGATTTCTTTGTTTGAATTTTTTTGTCACCAAGATGCCTATTTGCTAGGTTTTCATTAGGGGGACCATTTTTTTATGACATTTTCTCATTTTTTTGTATTTTTTCAGGACTTTTTACTGTACACTAGATGAGCTAGGTATAAAACTTCTTGAGATGCAGACTATTGATAGGCTCATCAAACAAATCCCCTTCAATCATAGATAGCTGATAGGCTTCAGATCCATAGATTGATACAACAAAAAATGGACCTAGCCAGTTTGGTTCAAATTTTCCTTTGTTTTCTCGATCCTATTGATTGCGAGGGTTTTCTTTTAGGACCCAATCACCAAATTGAAATGTTCTTGGTTTTACTTTGTGATTATAAATTTTGGACATCCTTTGTTGATAGGATTTCAAATGATTCATAGCTTGTTGATGCCATTCATCCAACAATTCTTACTCTTATAGCCTAGAGACCTGATAATCTTCCTCTGATATGATTCTTTTTAAGGACACCCAAAGTGATGGTAGCTCAACCTCAATAGGTAAAATGGCCTTCGATCCATATACAAGGGCATATGGTGTGGCTCCTATTGGAGTGGATATGCTACTTTCTGTATGCCCATAAATCAGGGTTTAATTGAATGTGCCAATCATGTCCAACATCATTGACTATTTTCTTTAATATTTTCAAAATAGTTTTGTTCGAGGCCTCTACCTGGCCATTTCCTTGAGGGTAGTACAGTGTAGAAAATCAATGTTCTATATGAAACCTTTCACAAAGTTCTTAGACGTCCTGATTCCTGAAAAATCAACCATTGCCAGTGATAATGGACTAAGGAATGTCATACTGAAAGATGATGTAATTTAGGATGAAATAATTTTTTTTTTTCATGTGATTGTGGTTAAGGGAACAACTTAAATCCACTTTATAAAATACTTCGTAGCTGTGATGATAAATTTTTTTCCATTGGATGATGATGGATGCAATTTTCCTACAAGATCCAATCCCCATTGACAAAAAGGCCATGTTGATGCAAACAATTGTAGTTCTTGTGCTAGTGCATTTACCAAATTACCATGGATTTGACATTTTGCGTATTTCTTGACAAATTAAAAAGACTCCTTTTCCATATTAGGCCAGTAATACCCCAAATGTAGGAGTTTCTTAGCTAAATATAATCCACTTGAATGAGCTCCAAAAATACCTTCATGTAAGGTTATTTTAGATTCATTATTTTCAAGACAACAAAGGAGAGTTCCATCAAGATCTCGTCAATAAAGTACATCCACTATTAGGGTGTTTCGGGAAGCTTGGCAGATAAAGTTATGTTTATGGTTTCAGGACATATCAGGTGGAAGGGTATTATCTCTCAATATGTATAGATATTCCCATTGATCAAGGACTCAACATCAACTTAATGGCATATGACTTGGGATTCAGGGTTATCATAGGCAGGGTTAAGCACTTGTTCCACCATGAACTCATAACGGCTTTGTTTTTTAGGTATCTATAGAAGAGAAGCAATTGTTGCCATTGCATCAACAAATTTACTATCCCATCTTGGTATCTGTTCAAATTTGATTTTAATAAAGAAATTTTTGAAATCATCCACCATTCTCTTATACAACATCAACTTCTCATCCTTTGTCTGATAATCATCGTTCACCTAACTTATGACTAGTTATGAATCTCCATAGACTTGCAACTCTATGATATTTCATTAAACTGCCACCCAATGATGAATGCTTCATACTCAGCTGTGTTATTTGTTAAAGGGAACATGAGCCTGTAAGAATTTAGGATGGTATATCCTCTAGGTGCGATAAATAGGATTCTAGGACTTGATTCATGTTACATGTAATATCCATCAAAATATAACATCCACTATTTTGATGATAGGGTAAGGAAATTTTCATCAGGAAACTCAATATGCATTAGATGATTATCTTGTAGTAGTGCTTTGACTAACTGATTGGATATCACTTGACCTTTGATGGCTCTTCAGTCTACATACTGGATGCCAGATTCACTCAAAATCATTACCCACTTGGCTAGTCTTCTTGTTAGGGAAACTTTGTTGAGTAAATACTTCAATGGATCAATCTTAGCTATGAGTTTAATAGTATGAGTTAACATGTAATTCCATAGTTTTTGAGTAGGAAATACTACCACTAAACAGGTTTTTTCAATAAATGTGTAGTTGATTTCATAGTCGTTCAATGGTCTGTTGATATAATAAATAGCCCTTTAGTTTCTCGTAGAATCTTCCTATGCTAATAGAGTGCCCAAAGATACTTCAGTTGTTTCTATGTAGAGTAATAATGGTTTTCCTTATGTAGGTAGTACTAGTATGGGTGGAGACATCAAATACTACTTTAGTTGATTAAAAGTTTCTTTGTATTTTTCATCCCACTTGAAGGAAACATTTTTATGTAGCAAATGATTAAAAGAATGAGTTTTATCCTCTAATTGTGCAATGAACCTCTTGATAGAATGGAAACGTCCCTATAGAGATCTTAGCTGGATGATATTCTTTGGTGGCATCATTTCCATGATAGATTTTATTTTGGTAGGATTTACTTCAATGCCTTTTTTTGAGACTATGTACACTAATAGTTTTTTTGATGTCATGCCAAACACACACTTCTTTGGGTTTAATCTTACATTGAATTTTTCCAATTGAGTGAAGATTTTATCTAGGATTTCCAAATGTCCCTCTCTAGTGAAATATTTTGCTAAGAGGTCATCTACATAGTCCTCCATGAAGGTGTGCATCATTTCATGGAAGATGGTTGTCACCACTCACTGATATGTGGCTCCTACACTTTTCAAACCAAAAGGCATGATGTTCCAACAAAATGTACCGCATGGACATGTGAACGTTTTTTTATCTTGATCTTTTGGTGCTATTTTTTATTTGATTATATCCTAAAAAATCATCCATGAGTGATAACACAGAATGTCCTGCTATCAAGTCCACAATTATGTCAATGTTGGGCAAAGGAAAATCATCTTTTGGACATGCTTTGTTGAGGTCTCTGAAATCAAAACATATCCTAACGCTACCATTTGGTTTAGAAATTGACACAATGTTAGAAATTCAATCAACATAATCAATTGATTCCACGAATCCCACATCTAACAATATCTTCAATTCTTCTTTTACCAACAAGGTGATATGTGGATGCATTTTCCTAAGTTTTTGATTGATGGGTTTCACCTGTTATCTCTCAAAAACGCAGGCTTGAACCATGAAAGGTTGCCAAGATTTCACAACATTTCAGGGTAACAGAACAGGGTTTGAAACAATTAAACCTTCTACTCTTTAGGTGCTGCTAGACCTAGGCAGGTGTACCTAACTGAATTAAGCAGACTTGACTTTTGGTCTTTTCCTATTGCCCTAATTTGTCCATGATGGCGAATTGAAATGGACAAAATAAATCAAATTTGGTATAAATTGTATATCAATATTCAAAACTAAACCCAAATATGCTCAGTTAACAGATGTAAAAATGTGAGTGAAACTAAAGAATGAAAATGAAAAGACTAGTGCCTTATAGGGTTCATGGAGTCGAGAGAAATCTGAAGCGAGTTTATTTGTTCTGGCAGACGTTCAAGTTATTTAGCATTTTATTTGGTTTATAGCTTGTATAAAAATGTAGGATTGTGATTATTGAGTTATTCTTAATAATCCAATTGACATTCCCTAATTACTATGATCAATTTAGAGAATTTAATCTTTAGTGGAAAGAAACAATTAATTGATCATATAGATGCAGCAAATGTGCATTGATGAACTAGGTATAAACTTGTTTACACCAATTCAAATAACCAGAAAACACCATTATGGAGACAACTTCAATAATACTTTTCAACAAATATCATAAACAACTGATACCAGAAAACATTGCGCCATCGTATTAGATTTTCATTGATATCTCCATGATTTTAACTATGCAACAAGTCTCATCCTTGCCAAAAAATTGTATTTTGCTATCTCTTCTCTATTCTCTATCTCCTCCTCTCACCACCATATTGTTTTCAAAATGGACATTTATACATTGAGAATATGAAAGGACGCGCCCTTTCAGAAATAGGAAAAAATAAAATACAAAACAAAAGATAGAGAATAATTAGGCTCTAGTTAGCCACAAGTGAGTCTTAGCAAGGTGGTCCAAATAATCCCGACGCTTATACGTATCCGCATCTCTGACAGCATTCTGGATCATGATTTCCATCTTGACAATTTCCTCATTTTGCTCGCTCACATCCTCTAATGTTGTATCCTCTGCAGAAAATGTCTTCATGATTTCCTTCAGCATTGTGTCACATTCATTCTTCCATCTAGTGGCATCCTTCAATTCCACTTTATTATCAAAAAACGTGATCACAGTTTTCTTGGCAGCTTCAATTAATCCTTGTTTATCCCCCTGCAATTCCTAATAGAATTTTTGATGGTGATTGATAATATGATTTGTAGCTTCAAGTGCAGTACTGTTAGCCTCATCACGTGGGGCCAATTCATGAAACTTCCCCATAATTCATCCATCCATCCCTTCATGCTCCTTCAATGCATCCAGAGTATAAGAATACTTTCCCCACAATTGATTCAACCAAGATGTCAAATTGTACTACCTCCTCTTAACAATTGCTACAATTGCATCATGCTTTCCCTGATTATAAGCACTTCACCCCATCCAATGATCTTTTTCTTGAGAGCTTTCTCCTTGGGTGAGCATTTTGGCTGGATCTATTGAAATACCAACCAAGTCTCTCAGTCTATCGTTTTCTATCAACATTCTTTCATTAGTTGCTTTATACATTTCTCTTTCTTTTATTAGCGTTTGGATCTATGCTTTATTCAATTTTGCAATATTTATTCCAATCTCTGCAGTAACCACAGGATCAGCCTCTCCAACCTTCAGGGTCATAACATGGCCAAATGCCTTCTCTGTATCAACTACCACTGATTTCCTGTGGGGTGGGTACAAATCCCATATCATCAATGATCCCTCATCAGTATTATACTTAGAGCCTCCATACACCTCTATTACCCTTTCCTTATCAAGTTTGTGTGTAACATCACTATCTCTTAAGAAACTATCAAAAACTAATGCAGAGTTCAAATCAAGTCTAGGAAAAAATAATAACACCAGCATTCTCCAACATTTTCCTCCCCTTTTCAGTAGTCATATTTATAATTTCATCATCCACACATTTTCTCAATTGACCCAATAATTGCTCTTCATTCCCAGAAGTGACAACACCATTATTTTCTCTTATTTCCTTCCACTTATGTTTGTATAAGAATGCTTTGAACTCTGGAGAATTTATAAAATCATCATCTAAAACAAATGATCTATATTCCATATGTCTTGCATCAATATCACCACTTTCAATACTCTATTCTCTAGTTGGGAAAACATACCGTTCAGTCCTTAACCTAGATATTCTCTCTATTCTGCTCTGTTGCACTTTATTCATTGGGGTTTCCTCATCTCCATAAGACAATATTTCTGTATCCTGTAACCCTTGGTTATAGCTATCAACCACCACCTCTGCTTCCTCTTCATCCAAATTCCTGATCATATCATCAAAAGGATAGGGTACATGATGATACCTTCCAAAGTTAATCCTTTCTTTGGCTAAATTGATATATCCTTCAGGGTCAAAGCTTTTCCTGGGTGGTCCCCTTTTCATATTATAATGCAACAATCTATCACGGATTGAATTATATCCCTCCTTAGCCAACACAGTGAAATCACCAAAACATAATGTACTAGGCATAAAAGCCTGCTTCCCAAAAGAACTGAAAAGCATCACACTGCTGTAATCCATTTGTCTAACGATTTCCAAATATGCAACTCTGTTTGGAACTGTCCTTGGCAGAATAAAACGGGCATCTTCAAATCCATACACTCTGATCATTGTAGCTCCCTCCAAACAATACCAATCACCCCAGTTATGATCAATTGGCCCATTGAAATCTTTTGGCTGAAGAAACCTTTTAATCTCATCAGTCAATGAATAATTACAAGGATACTTATACAATTTGTACAAAGTTTTCACAAAATATTCTTCAAAGTGGATGAAACTAGAATTAGCAAACCTGCTGTCCCAAATAGCAGTCCACAGCTGAACAGGCAATGCTTCACCCTCCTTACCAATTTGAGAAACTCTCATTTCTGGAGGCCATACTCCCAACTCCTGTCCAAAATACAACACCAAGTGCATTAACAATGAATAGTGTCTGAGATGAACAATAGAAGCTCCACCCTTTATAGCCACCAATCCTGAATCAAGCTCCCTAGAAATATATGAAGCATAGTCAAATGGCCTGGAGTTGTGATACTGAATATCTGCTGTGATAATCATTGGCACAATTGACATGAGTTCTGAGGCATCCATCCCCAATACTTGACACATTGAGAAATATGTGCACTTCATATAAGGCTCAAACAAATCTACATGATAAGGAGGCCTCTCACTATCTTGCAGAGGTTCTGACTTGTTACCCTATTTAATTTTATGGATAGGCAACCTCCAACCCTTATAGATTGTATCCATTCTTGAAAATTCCTTTTCCAACTCTTCACAATTGATCTCCTCATTGCAAAACCCTTCCAATTTGAAAACCTTGCCTATTGCTTCTTTAGACATATATATTTGTGGTTTTCCAGATAGGTCACATATAGCCTTACATTTTGGATCATAATTATTTGCAAGCAATTTTACTAATTCTGCATTTACAAAAATATTAGGGCACACCAGTTTCCCTATATTCAACCTCCATGGGTTATAGACTAGTTCAGAATTATTTCTTCTGTGCTAATGGAAATTGAATAATTCATATCCTCTTATGATAGTCCATACATCACCTATGAATTTGCACTTGTCATCTAATTTATCAACCTCTGCCCTAAGTTGTGCCGACCTTCTAGCTTTAGGCCCCAAGCCAGGTAGTTGATCGATAAGTTCTTGGTTTAACCTCCTTTCAGTGACCTCTTGCCATGTATCGGCCTTTTGTTTCTTTCCTTTCGACATACCACTCTCACCAGGCTTTCTACCCTTACCCTTTCCAGAACCAGAAGACTCCATTCTCAAGCTTATAGAATCAAAATGCAAAAAACCAAGAAACAATCACTTATAGTATTCTACTCGAGTTCCTCAGACTGAAAAACATCCCAATTCTCTTTTCAACATGCCAATTCACCTGCAATCAATTCAGAACTGAAGAATTGATACAAACTTTACTGTTATACCCCGTCGCGCCATTAATGAAGCACGAATGAAATCCAATTTGAAACTGGCACTGTCGCATCAAATGTCCTTTCGATGAGAGACTTTCAAATCTGGGTGAAGCCTTTTGCAACATCTATTACACCTCTTACCAAGCCATAATGTGGTCTTATCAACACTTGAGATCCAAAAAAGGATGACTGTCACTCCCTCTTTATGTCACTATAACAATTCCGAGTCAGGGAGATGCTACATAGACTTCATTGTGTCATATCGATATGCATTCTTCAAGTCATAGTCGCTGAGACAAAATCACCTTTTCACCGATGAAATCTCCTTTCGACGTATCCACCAAATTTTCTCACCAAAGAAATAAACCCCACCAATGAAATAATACCTTCGGTAAGACAGTAAACCTTCGGGAAGACTTATATCGAAAACTTACTCTCTTGGCGATGCATATCTCTATCGGCATATCTTTTAAATCAACAAGACCCCGATACTCTCTCCAATAGCTTTTTGAATCCCCTTGTATTTAGTTTGGCAAGACAAGATTCACTTCGCTAAGACCTTCCCCGACGTACACAAGTCTTACCGAGACATTTTCTTGCAAGCCAATCAGTAAGACAAAATGATTTCATTATGACTTCATGCCGATATCCATCAATTTAGCCAAAATGACCCCTCCACATGCTAGTCGACAAGACCAATTGAATTCACTGTGACACTACAACAACACCCCAGCATATGCCGATATACCTTTTCTATATGTCGGTCGGCAAGAAAAAATACTTCGCTGTAATGTTACCCCGAAATACCTATTTTTCAGATGTGAATCTTTTCAATCGCCGAAACAAAAGAAAAGTCTTGCCGATTTTCTACAACAAATACATGTTAGTTAAAATATAGGTCAAGGAGACTTTTCGTATGTCTTGCCGATATGGGACTTTCAATGAAATACGAAGAGCTAGATGGATTCTAATGGGTCACATGACAAAAAAAAAAAGGAAGACAATGTAAAGAGAGGATTTTATGCTTATGATAAGGACTTAATGCTGGAAGCTCTTGAATGCAATAGACTATAAAAAAACTAAAATTTTACAGCTCTAATAGTGGCTCCATCTGGGGATGAATGATAGCAAGATCATTGCAAGGATTCAAATTTCTGGGTGAGCAGACCAAATTCAGAGTGATGGAACAGATGGCAATAGAAAAGAATGAGACCCTATACTACTGTACATGGAAAAATAATTTTGAAAAAAGGAAAATCAGGATTGTCTATGTACTTGCAAATCCTATTCCTTTTAAATCCTAGACTACTATGCATGGAAAAGAATTTTAAAGAGAATCATCAAGGGTTGTCCATGCACTGGCAACCCTCAATCCTCTGCGTTACCTTAAGAGAAAAATTATTTAAAAATTGCCCATGTACAGGCAAGTCCTAATCCTCACTAGCCATATTCTGCAGGTAGTATCAGTCTTTTCCTTTCTTTCCAACCACCACAAAAGGCCCTAGCCACAAGGCTTCAAACTTCCCATGTTTTCCCTTCTCCTGGAACCTTGCATTCCACATCAGTACCAAATCACTTTCTCCAAATTTCCTATCCTTTTCTTTTTTGTCAAATAAATATTTCATCTACGCATGCAACTTTATATTCTGATTTTGAGCCACTCTCCTTATTTCATCCAGTTCAGCTAGCTGCTCCATCCTTTCCTCCATGGGTTCAAGAATATCCAAATCTTCCTGAAGGACAAACTTGTAGACTGGTAACAAGTTTTTCAAAGGCATCCTAGCCTATGGTCCATACACTAACTTAAATGGGGACTTCCCAATTGCCTTTTTCACCATAATTCTATCAGCCCATACAACCAGTCTTAATTTTGCATCCCAAGCCTTCTTATTGTGACCTAGTATCCTTCTTACAATCTTCAGAAGACTCTTATTGCTA
Organism: Sequoiadendron giganteum; assembly: GCA_007115665.2. NCBI lineage: Eukaryota > Viridiplantae > Streptophyta > Pinopsida > Cupressales > Cupressaceae > Sequoiadendron > Sequoiadendron giganteum. The sequence continues at coordinate 16,403 of VCHN02001133.1, forward strand.
GATTATGCCTGTCCATTAGCCTGTGGATGATAAGGAGCTACATAAGAAATGACAATACCATATGTGCTACAGAAGCCTCTGAACTCATCTGATCTGAAACACATTCCATTGTCAGTGATCAACCTCATTAGTGTACCAAATCTAGTAATGACATTATCCATCAGAAGCTGTGTCACCACCCTACTTGTAGCTTGTTTAGTTGGAATGGCCTCTACCCATTTGGTAAAATAATCAGTGGCTACCAATATCCACCTATGTCCACCACTTGATTTTTCTTATATCTCCCCGATGAAATCAATTCCCCATTGATGAAAAGGGGCATTAGCTTGCAAGGGTCGAAGTGGAAAAGCTCCCTGATACTTCAGTTTTCCAGAGAACTTCTGGCAAGCTTCACATTTTCTCACATGTGCAAAAGAGTCATTAAAGACCTTTGGCCAATAATATCCTGCCCTGAGAATTTTTTGAGCAGTCATTTTTGCTTAGTAATTTCCTCCACAAACCCCTTCGTGCATTTCACTCAAGACATATTTAGATTGAAATTCATCCAGACATAACAATAATATGCCATCCTTGTTTTTCCAAAATAAATCTCGATCCATAAAAACATATTTAGACGCCTGTAACTTCAGTGTTCTTCTCTGGTTGTTATTCATTCGCTCTAGACACTTCATGTATTTAAGATAATACATGATATCTTTATACCATTGAGTATGTTCAATTCTTGCAATTACATTTTGTTTTTCTACATTGCAAATCTGATTTGCTTCAATATTGGCCTTTGCCATTAGTTTAGCCAAACCCTCACCTTTAACCAATTTAGTAATCTGTATCTCCATGTCAAATTCTTGGATTTTGTTGATCCATTTACATCTTTTACCTGTTACTTCAGACTGTGTCAGAATATCCTTGACTGTTGCATGAGGAACATAAGCAACTACCTTAGCTCCAACAAGATATGGTCTGAAAGCTTTTACAACTTTCACTAGTGCAAATGCTTTCTTCTCCATTATATCATACTTTAATTCAGATCCCTGTAATGACTTGCTGAAGAAAGATATAGGCTGTTCATGACCATCTTCATTCTTTTGTAGCATAACAGCTGCAACAGTGTGCATTGAGGCAAATGAAAAAATCTGAAAAGGCTTTGAAAAATTAGGAGATTTAAGAATAGGAGCCTCCTTGATGGCTCGTTTAATAGATATAAAAGAGTCCAAAGCCTCTGCAGTCCATTCTATCTTCTGTCCTTTTCTCAACATTCTTGCTATGGGTTTAACAATCTCAGCAAAGTTAGAGACAAATCTCCTAACAAAATTTATCTGTCCAAAAAATGATTGTATTGCCTTAACATTTTTAGGGACAAGAATTTTATCAATGGCTTCAACCCTTTCGGGATCTATCCTAACCCCTTCCTTTGAAACAATATGTCCCAAAAGTTTACCCTCTATAAATACAAAATTACACTTCTTGGGGTTTAAGCTAATACCATATTCAAGAGCTTTTATAAATACCTTTTCCAAATCATGAACATGATCTTCAACCTTCTTGGAATAAGTAGTGAGGTCATCCTGATACACCACCATGAGGATATTGATCAAATCAGCAAACACCACATCCATGGCTCTTTGAAAAGTCGCCCTTGCATTAGTGAGACCAAATGGCATTCTCAGATAAACATACATTCCCCAAGGAGTCGTGAATGTTGTTTTGTATTGTTCAAATTCTTTAACCTTGACCTGATTATACCCTAAAAATCCGTCCATCATAGACAACAATTCGTAGCCTGTCACCTTATGTAATATGGCCTCCATATTTGGCATAGGATAATTGGACCTTTAAGGGATGCTATGTTTAGATTTCTAAAATCTACACATAATCTGATATCTCCATTTTTCTTTCTGATAGGGACCAAATTTGAAACCCACGTTGAATGTCTGATAGGCTTAATAATTTCACCATCTCTGAGCTTCACCAATTCCTCCTGCATTTTAGGCTCTAGAGTTGGATTTATAGGCCTTTGCTTTTGTCTGAATGGTTTAGCATTTGTTTTCAATGGTATTTCATGCTGAAACAAGTCTTCTCTATATGCTTTTAGATCTTCATAAGACCAAGCAAATACATGTTTATACTTTCTCAACAATTCAATCAGCATTTTTCTAATTGCAGGACTTATCCTTTTACCAATGTACACCTTTTTTGGTGCCATCTCAGTTCCCAAATTAATTTCTTCAATATCATCCTTTCCAATTGGTGTTTGCTTCATTAAAGACCGATCATTTCCATCATATACCCTCTCAAGTGCCACCAACCCTTTAGGAAGTTTATTTGTCTTAAGCTACAAAATCTCCTTCCCAAATACTGTTTCTTTTCCATTGACTCCCTCAACAAAGGCATTGAAGTCGATCTCTTAGGCTTCATACTGATCTATACAATGAAGGAATTTCAAAAGATCAGTGTCATCGTTAAAAACTTGCCATCTATATACATTATCAGGCACAGCAGGCCTTGTCTTGAGTTCAATTTGTGACACTCCAGCCAACGTAATATCATCTCTTTTCAATGCTACACTAGCTAGAAAATCTGCCATTATATTCTTCGACCTATCTATCCACTCAATTGAGAAGGCGTCAAGCAACTCAATTGTATCCCACACAACATTTCTATATTGTTTTAGTCTTTTATTTTTTGCTGCATACTTTGACCTAATTTGCGAGACAACTAACTCTGAATCTCCTAGAATAGCTAGCAACTTGATTTCATGCTTCACCGCTATATTCAACCTAGTTAATAGAGTTTCATATTCCGCCAAATTATTTGTACATTCAAAGGTTAACATGAATGAATACTTAAATGTAATACCTTCAGGTGAAACAAACACTATCCCCACACCATTGCCTTCTTGGCTACAGTCTCCATCAAAATACATTTTCCACACACTATTGTGGTTCTGTGCAACATGTTTTTCAATAGGGTCACTATTAGTCAATTCTAGTTGTGCTGGTTCTATCTTGAAACTCCCAAGATCAACATCACAAATACAGTTGATTTGGTCTTGTGGCACATAGTCAATAAGTTGATTCATCCTCGACTCCCTGTACAACTTCACCTCTTGGCCATTTACCGGAATTGTTGCATACCATAGATCGAACTGGACATTTCCACCAATAGCTGTTGTCCACTGTCTTGACAAAAGCATACTGAATTGGGGAGGGGTGTCTATCATTGTTATATCAATATTATAAGCTACTTGAGGATAAGTAGCTAACTTGACTTCTACATCTTTCATTATACCCACCACAGGAATAGGTCGGTTATCCATTGCATAATATTTTCTTTCATATGTATCCACCCACATGCCTAGTTGTTTCATCACTCCTACTAGCATAATATTCATGGCAACACCAGAATCTATCATGCAATTCCTCAATAATTTGTTATTTATGAGTAATGTAATAAAGAAAGGATCAACTTGTGGCGGACTTGTCAATACATTACTCAAGCAAATTTCTGGGATGTTTACTTTATCCTACTTATTTTTAGCAGTCGTTTTATTTTCAGAACTTACATATTTTTCACCTTCATTTGTTATCAATTGCACTGCACTGTCCCTGTACTCTTTAATTTTCATCATTTCAAAAAGTAGGACAGACATCTTTACCTGAGACAAGGCTTGAGTGAAATCAAAAGAAGAACCTTCTGCCTTAGTCACTTTCTTTTGTTCTGACATTTCTCCTTTGTTCTCTTCTTTTTCTCTTCTACTTGACAGATCTGTCTTTTGAATTTCTTTGGGTAATTCTTTTACCGCATCCTTTTGGATAGGATTTCGTTTGCTTTCTTCATGTTGTTTGTTTTCAGTCTTCTTTGAAACTCCTTGTACAAATTTCTAATCTTTCATAAAGATACCCCTAGGGACACCTTCCTTCTCATTTACTATCCTATTTCTCAACCAGTACTTATTCTTCGCTTCTTCAACTGCAGCAATAGTCAATCTCTCTATTTCCTCATCAGTAAGTCTCCTCACATTACTGTGAGCAGGAACCTTAATAGGTTGTGGTTCCACATAATCATCCTCAGAGTTAGAAAATACATGTTGCTCAGCCATATGGACATAGTACCTTTGTTCTACAACATCATATTCATAACCTCCTTCCTCTGAAGATGAGTATCTCTCCTCAACATGGTGAAGAGGATTTGAAGTTAAGTAGACCTTGTGATCTTCTCCACCATCTCCCATTAACACTCCCTCCTCTTGCATCCTTTGGGCTACAACACAATACTTAGGGGAATGTGGGTTATCACAAGCTTAACAAAAATAATTGTTATTCACCATATACGTTTTCTTCTTTCTCAATGGATCAGGAGTATCCTTGTCTCTAGGCCTATCTGTCATAGGCTTTCCATCTTTCCAGTTTGTGTTATAAGGCATATCATGCAGCCTAGGCCTATCCTTCCTATATGTGTTCTCCTACTTATATCGATAATTATTGTTTTGTTGAAGAGCTTGAGGGTTGTCTCTCTTATTCATTATCCCAGCAGCCTTTCTATTGTTCTCAATTGTTAATGCTATCTTTTTTGCTTCAGCTAAGTCCCTTGGGAACCTATTTCTCAACTCATACACTGTTTTAGGGTCGAATGCATTCATGTAAACACTTAATGCTACGAAGTTCGGTAACTTTGATCTGGGAGGTATTCTATTCTGCAGTTTATTGAATCTTCTATTAAAATCAAAGATTGAATCATTCTGGCCCTTCTGAATTTGCATTAGTTCATGGAGAGCAACGTCTGGTGCACTTAGATTTCCAAATTGTTCAAGAAATTGATCTTGAAATATCTGGAAAGAATAAATAGAAGTTGTTGCCAAGGTATTGAACCAATCCCTAGCTTCCTCAATAAGGGACATCATGAATAACCTCATATGCAAATCTTCATAAGGTACATCCAAATCCTAAATGAAGGCATTAAAACTCCTTAAATGATCCTTGATAGTGATTGCATTACTCCCTTTGAATTTAGGCACCAAATTTCTCCAAGAACCATCCATAGGATAAGGGTACAACTGAAACCATGCCAAATCAAATTGTCTGATCATAGTAGTATACTGATGAGGAGGGTTGGGTGGATATTGATATTGGTACAGAGGGTTATTATATTGTACATTTCATTGTGGCACATGATGTTGAGCAAGAGGTGGATAATTGTTTGTATGTTGTGTGGGAATATGAGGTGGATGATTTGGTTGTCTATATCGATTCCCAATTTGATGGTGAGGGATCCTTGGTGGTTCAGAATACCCAGCACCATGATTACCTATTTGTGGGGTGGTACATACTTTGGGGGAAAACTAGATGTGTGAGGAATTTTCTGAGCTTTCTGCAGTTTGAGTTCTCTTATTGCTTGAATCATTTGGGATTTTTCTTTCTCTTCCCTCTCCCTTTTCTAAGATTCAAACCGTGCTCTAACTTCTTCATAAGTTAAAGATTCATAATCTTCTTGATGAATTTCCAGATTAGTAGGTCCATTCTGATTACATTGCATTTTTTGGTCATATTCATATTGAATTCTGAGTCGTTCAGATTCAAGTCTAGCTTCAAATTCGACCTGTTTTCTAGCTTCAAATTTGACTTGTTCTTGAGGGTTATAAAAAGGATTTTTTTGATCTTTTGGGGTACAAGGCTCTTCAATTGAACTATCTTTCCATGTGTCAAAACAATTCTCACCATAAGGTATTGATGATTTTTCTTTGTTTGTCAAGCACATGTCCTCACATTTCCCTTTACCCTTGTCAGCCTTATCATCTTTATGTGTCCACCTATTATTGCCAGGAGGAGCTCCAGAATGACCCCCCTTAAATTGAGATCTTCTTCCATTCATATTGCAATGTTCAATTAGAGTCGCCACTCACTTTTTGAAAGTGAGAAAAAGATTGTTACTTATTATTCCCAGCGGAGTTTGTATATAAGACTTCTGACTCTATCATCAAGGCATAGATTCTTTGTTGTCCCTAATAGAGTCGCCAATTTTTTATCTCTCAAAAATGCAGGTTTGAACAACGAAAGGTTGCCAAGCTTTCACAATATTTCAGGGTAACAAAACAAGGTTTGAAACAATTAAACCTTCTACTCTTTAGGTGCTGCTAGACCTAGGTGGGTGTACCTAACTGAATTAAGAAGACTTGACTTTTGATCTTTTCCTATTGCCCTAATTTTTCCACGATGGCAAATTGAAATGGACAAAATAAATCAAATTTGGTATAAATTGTATATCAATATTCAAAACTAAACCCAAATATGCTCAGTTAGTAGATGTAAAAATGTGAGTGAAACTAAAGAATGAAAATGAAAAGACTACTGCCTTATAGGGTTCACGGAGTCGAGAGAAATCTGAAGCGAGTTTATTTGTTTTGGCAAACGTTCAAGTTATTTAGCATTTTATTTGGTTTATAGCTTGTATAGTCATGTAGGATTGTGATTATTGAATTCTTCTTAATAATCCAATTGACATTCCCTAATTACTATGATCAATTCAGAGAATTTAATCTTTATTGGAAAGAAACAATTAATTGATCATACAGATGCAGCAAATGTGCATTGATGAACTAGGTATAAACTTGTTTACACCAATTCGAATAACCAAAAAACACCATTATGGAGACAACTTCAATAATAATTTTCAACAAATATCATAAACAACCGATACCAAAAAACATTACATCATCGTATTAGATTTTCATTGATATCTCCATGATTTTGCCTATGCAACCAATCTCATCCTTGCCAAAAAATTGTATTTTGTTGTCTCTTCTCTATTCTCTATCTCCTCCTCTCACCACCATATTGTTTTCAAAATGGATGTTTATACATTGAGAATACGAAAGGACGCGTCCTTTCAGAAATAGGAAAAAACACAATACAAAACAAAAGATAGAGAATAATTAGGCTCTAGTTAGCCACAAGTGAGTCTTAGCGAAGTGGTTCAAATAATCTTGATGCTTATACATATCCACATCTCTGACAACATTCTGGATCGTGATTTCCATCTTGACCATTTCCTCATTTTGCTCGCTCACTTCCTCTAATGTTGTATCCTCTGCAGAAGATGTCTTCATGATTTCCTTCAGCATTGTGTCACATTCATTCTTCCATCTAGTGGGATCCTTCAATTCCCCTTTATTATCAGAAAATGTGATCACAGTTTTCTTGGCAGCTTCAATTAATCCTTGTTTATCCCCCTGCAATTCCTCATAGAATTTTTGATGCTGATTGATAATATGATTTGCAGCTTCAAGTGCAGTACTGTTAGCCTCATCACATGGGGCCAATTCATGAAACTTCTCCATAATTCATCCATCCATCCCTTCATGCTCCTTCAATTCATCTAGAGTATAAGAATACTTTCCCCACAATTGATTCAACCAAGATGTCAAATTGTCCCGCCTCCTCTTAACAATTGCTACAATTGCATCATACTTTCCCTGATTATAAGCACTTGACCCTATCCAATGATCTTTTGCTTGAGAGCTTTCTCCTTGAGTGAGCATTTTGGTTGGATCTATTGAAATACCAACCAAGTCTCTCAGTCTATCATTTTCTCTCAACATTCTTTCATTACTTGCTTTATACATTTCTCTTTCTTTTATTAGTGTTTGGATCTGTGCTTTATTCAATTTTGCAATATTTATCCCAATCTCTGTAGTAACCACAGGATCAGCCTCTCCAACCTTCAGGGTCATAACATGGCCAAATGCCTTCTCTGTATCAATTACCACTGATTTCTTGTGGGGTGGGTACAAAGCCCATATCATCAATGATCCCTCATCAGTATTATACTTAGAGCCTGCATACACCTCCATTACCCTTTCCTTATCAACTTTGTGTGTAACATCACTATCTCTTAAGAAACTATCAAAAACTAATGCAAAGTTCAAATCAAGTCCAGGAAAAAATAATAACACCAGCATTCTCCAACATTTTCCTCCCCTTTTCAGGAGTCATATTTGTAATTTCATCATCCACACATTTTCTCAATTGACCCAATAATTGCTCTTCATTCCCAGAAGTGACAACACCAACATTTTCTCTTACTTCCTTGCCCTTCTATTTGTATAAGAATGCTTTGAACTCTGGAGAATTTATAAAATCATCATCTAAAACAAATGATCTATATTCCATATGTCCCGCATCAATATCACCACTTTCAATACTTTGTTCCCTAGTTGGGAAAACATACCGTTGAGTCCTTAACCTAGATATTCTCTCTATTCTGCTCTATGGCACTTTATTCATTGGGGTTTCCTCATCTCCAGAAGATAATATTTCAATATTCTGTAACCCTTGGTTATAGCTATCAACCACCACCTCTGCTTCCTCTTCATCCAAATTCCTGATCATATCATCAAAAGGATAGGGTACATGTTGATACCTTCCAAAGTTAATCCTTTCTTTGGCTAAATTGATATATCCTTCAGGGTCAAATATTTTCTTGGGTGGTCCCCTTTTCATATTATAATGCAACAATCTATCATGGATTGAATTATATCCCTCCTTAGCCAACACTGTGAAATCACCAAAACATAATGTACTAGGCATAAAAGCCTGCTTCCTAAAAGAACTGAAAAGCATCACACTGCTGTAATCCATTTGTCTAACAATTTCCAAATATGCAACTCTGTTTGGAACTATCCTTGGCAGAATAAAAGGGGCATCTTCAAATCCATACACTCTGATCATT
>VCHN02003652.1:0-13663 GCA_007115665.2 Sequoiadendron giganteum
TGATGTTCACATTGCCTGGTTCTGAGAAACTATCAATGTTTATGGGAGGAAAACCCAATCCAAGAGGTGATGTGGTTGTGAATGGAAATGGTGGAAGAGATGGTATGATACCTTGGAAAGAAAAAGGATTAGCAACATCGGTTGCTCCAAACAAACCACCTTCTCCTTGTGGTAGAGAATTTTGTATGTTTGATTGACATGCTAGTGTAGTACAGAATGAAGATGAACCGATGGGATTATGAAAGGTGAGCGAGACATATGGGTGTGATGGATTTACCGGAATAGAATTATCCGGTGTGGTATTGACAGCTACCTCTTTGTTGGTCACAAGGTGATTCTTTTGTAACTCTCAAAACATAGCACTTCCTTTGTTCACAATTGGTGAGGTTGGTGTGATGGCCAAGGTGGTGTGAGGCATTTCTTGATTGACATTTGACATTGGGGATGCGTTTTTAAGAGGCATATTTATAGTATTGCTTGTGTCAAGGTCGGAAGGGAACTAAACCCCTCCTTCTACTAACGTGCTCAAGTATTTGAACATGGCACTAACAATTTTGTGGTTCTCAAGATTTTGAACCATTTTCGTCATTTTAGATTGTGTCATCCCCATGTCTTCATTTGTGATGTCCTCTTCATGGTTCTCCTCTTGAGGGTTTTTTGATGGTAGAGGAGAGTTACTTGGAGGATTGCTTTATCCCGCAAGGTTTATTTTGGAGGTTACTTGACTCATGTCATGGAAGTTGATATTTCACTGATATTTTCCATGTTCTTGTATTGTGATCTTGTTTGGACCATAAAAATAGGGATCATTTGATCCTAACCTTTTAGGCTCAAAAGAGAAGAACTAGGGAAGTCAAAGATCAAAGAGGGTGGTAATGATGATGGGATAAATGGATGAAGTGAGTGAAAACCTTTTGGAGAAATTTTGAAGGGTTATGCTAAACTATTTAGGACTTAGATTGATTGCGATGGTTTGACTAGATGTATTAAGTCAAACAAGATTGTAGTGAAGTTGTAGTCCCTAGGAAGTTGTGTTATCCTAGGGGAACTTGCACAAGAAGATGAATTGGCTAAGTGTGTTAAGCAAGTGTGATTGTGAACTAGTAGACCTTAGGAAGTTGTGTTATCCTAGAGGTAAATTCATCCAAGAGTTTTGACTATTTTGGCTAGGTGTGTTAAGCCAAGATAGGGTGATGTTGGTTTAGCCCTTTAAGTTTAGCATGAGTGATTTTTCTAGAGTTCCCAAGAAGTTTGTTGATGGGATGAGATTTGATTTGATGGAGAGATGGAGGAGGATGACAACTTTGATCCTAGACTTGAACCTAGGCACAACTCTCTTTACAAAACCTCGGTGCTGAAGAACACGCTAGACTTCCTATGAGAGGAAAGCAAACCTTTCAAAAAGTTCAGGATTTTGTTGATAGTAGAATGCATAGAAATTTGGATTGTTCCTTGAAGCCTTTTTATAGAAGTTGTATACTAGTCTTTCTCTAACTTCAAGGAGAATTTCAAGGCATTGTTCATGGACTTTTAGACTTATCCTTTTGAACCTTGGTTTTGGAATCTTGATCTTTTGGGAAATCATTTGGAACAACACATATGAGGTTCAATTTGTCCTTTTATCTTGGCTTAATGAATTCTTTTTACCAAAGACACTTGCTTGCTTATGTTTCAAACTATATATCTAATGTCCCACTTTCTTTCTCATCCCACAAGGTCCATTGTGTGGAAATCAAGGAAAATAGGGCAAAATTTACCTATGTTTAACCTTATCAAAAATAAATGATGATAGAATCCAAGCACTTAGAAACCTCTAAGGATATGATCCTTAGGGAAAGCAAGAGTACCTAAATTCGTCAAAGGTATTTGTTTCCTACAAGGGGTTTGAAATTTGAAGGTCTTGTGAATGTTCATTTTGCAAAAGTTTTGAGGACCAAGCAATGTATATTTCCAAGCAATTTTTTACAACCCTAGGATGATGAGACAATATTTTGTTGGGTTCCCACTTGGATGAATCCAGCTGTGCATATTTTGTGCGGATGGCTAAATGCTTAACCAAACCAACTCCTCTCCACACTTCTTGGGTCAGCCAAGCATTAGTACCCATGAATCTCCCATGGAATACTTTCCATCTCTACAACAAAACTGCATGTATAACGTGGGGCGGCTTCAAAGGACATGAACTTTTGCACCAACAAAATAGATAAGGTTTTGGCCTTTTTATAAACAAAGGGTTTTAATTTGGGCATTTCGTTCATTGGGGATTATGCAACATCGGCGAGAGTCCATTTCTGTCCATCTCATTGGAGTAATCCTTGTGATTCTTGAACTTTCCTCAAGAATGCACACTTATATACTGGTTGGAAGTCACTTGGATTTAGCGTGTTCCTAGTTGGGTCGTTCCCTTGGGTGATTACTTTTTCCCACAAGGCAGGCTCTCTAAGATAAACAAAAGCAAATAAACTTATCCGTAGTTTGATCAACCCTCATTTAGAAATAAAGGGAGAACACTCGCAACAAGTTCACTCACACTTGCATGTTTTGTTCAATTGTTAGTTTCCCAAATTGAAATGTGGAGGAAATATTTTATGCAACTTAGTGTCATCAAAAAGACTTTTGATTCTCAAGATTGTCGTGAAGCGTGAGAGAAGCACATACGCCTTTTCAAATGACACTACTTTGCAACAAGGATTACAAGACACAAAAAACACATGTTCATTTTAAATCCCTCAAAGCAATAATGAATTCTTTTTAAGCACCAAAGGAAATGTGAGATTGCTTTGTTCAATTTTTATCCTTTAAACAAAATCTAGTATGTTTGTCTAAGGTTATTTTTAGCCCTTTGGCAACTTTTGAAAATAAATTTTGATTGTTAAACCAAAAGAAGTTTAGTGTTCCTAAGGCAAATGAAATTAACAAATTCCTTTTAAACAAGAATCTTAAAAATCCTTAGAGAGTGTTGAAGAACACTTTAGTGTTTAAAAACACTTTGTGCAAAATGAACATGGTATCATAATGAATCTCCTACTTTTTCTTGAAAAAAAGAATTTGCTTGTTCTTTTTAAACCCAAAGTAAATCTAGTTTTTCTAAGGCCAAAGAGATTAACAAATTTCTCTTAACAAGCAGAATTTTAAAATCCCTCAAAAGTGTTGAAGAACACTTTAGTGTTTAAAAACACTTTTTTTTGCATGATGAGTATGAGGTCATGATGAAATTCTTCCCTTGCTCCAACCTGCAAAATGATAAAAAACCAGAGAGAAAATGACAACAAACAAGGTCAAGGATTAAAAAATACACAATTTAAAAAACACATGTCACTTTTAGACCTCACTATTTTGCCGCAGTGTAGTTTGTAAAAGTGGCACAATTTGGGTAAAAGAGGTGCTATATAGCACTATGCAGTTGACTATGGGCGGCGCTCTGCAAAAAAAAAGAGTGAATAAGTGGCGTGATATGGGTAAGCGACATAGTTTTGGAAGTGGCCCTATTTAAAATTTCAAAATTTTCATGCGGGAGAGCAAGAGCGGCGCGATGTTGAAAAATGCGGTGCAATATGGCACCGCGGTGCGATATAGCATTGTGGAGATGAAAGCGGCATAGTTAGAAAATTTAAAAATGACAGGCGGGAAGAGAAAAGTAGTGCAGTATGGAAGTCGTGCGCAGTTTGATATAACGCCATGCCTCTAGGAGCGGTTCAATATGGAGACACGGCTCTAAAAGTGGCACAGTATGGCACTGCGGTACTGGTAGGTGGTGCAGTTTCCCGTGTCTTGCAAAAAAAGTTAAAAAAAGTGGAAATTTTTGAAAAAAAACATGATTAGTTTCTTGAATACCCTCCTTCTAGCACCAAAATGTGAAACCCTAAACCTGCAAATGCACAAGAGAAACAAACATGTTAGGTTGTTAGATCAAATGCAAGCAAACAAGCATGAGAGATTCCCCATGAAATCCATCAATTCAAACTAAAATTAGGAAATGAAGAACACAATACAAGAAATGAAATTAAATCCTAATTAAGCCAATAAATTAGTGATCCCATGGGGGAATTGGTGCCAATGAAGTGTTGCAATTGGCCCTTTCCCAATTCCTAAGTTGCAATGTTGAGTGATTGAGAAATGGTCAAATCTCCCAAAGAGATTTTTGCATAACCTTATTAAAAAATGGTGATAGGTTGAGTGAAATGGGCGAAATTAGCTCTCAATGTGAAGAGAGTAACTTTGCATGCAATTGTGGATGAGAAATGAGGAGGGAAGCCTCCAATTTATAACTTTCAATTTGGAAGAGAAAGTGTGGTTTGAGCAATGTGGGACTAACCTTCAATCCAATGGTTGAGTGCCACATGTCATGATGTGAATGGTCAGTGGTTGTGCACATTTTGGCCAAAGTGTCAATAAATGCATTTGGTTTGAATTTGAATTTATGAGATGACTTGTTGAAGAGGAAAGGGAAATGAAGTTAATGTCACTTGGCTCAAGTCCAAGGACATGTAAGAGGTCTTAAATAACTTGTTGGAAGGACCAAGTCCACTTGGCCTTTTTGAATTCAAATGAGAGAATATTCTCTTTTGATGCCATGTGAGGGAAAATAGATGAATTAATAAATCAAAGTAATTAATTTATTGTGCAACTTGCGTTCTCTAGAGGATTTTAATGAGAGGGATTAACTTAATCATGCTTTTGATTAATTTAATGAAGAATTAGATGGTGTGACAATTTAGACTTAAATTTATGAATTGATTTAAGTCAAGAATTGAGAGGAAAAGATTATTAAATAAATGATTTGATTTATTTAACTAAGGAGGGAAATATTAGATTAAATCAAATAAGGTTCAATTTATTTTATTTAATAAGAGGACTTTAGAGACTTTAAATAAATAAAATGATTTATTTAATTAAACAAAAATGTAAGGTTAATTAAATTAAATTGATTAATTTAATCAAAGGAGGTGATAGACCTAATCAAATGAATAATGAATTATTAGATTAAGAGATAAAATTACTATGAAATGTTGAGAGTGTGATTTCGAAGGAAATGATGTTAGTGATCAGGATCAAATGTGCCAAAACGAAATTGTACATTTTCCATGTCTACAATAGCTTAGAAACTTTCACTAGTGCATCTCCTTCATACAATGTTTCCAACTTTTTCCAGATCTCATGTTCAATCTTCAAACCTATCACATTTGTCTTTGATTTCATCAGCAGTAGAGGGACCATTCTAAGGAATAGTATATTCATTCTTTGTAATCTTCCAGAAAGGCTCACCAATACACTTCAAATGACATTCCATTCTGATTTTCCACAAAGAGTAGTTTTCTCCATCGAATCTAGGACTATCCTTCTTGTAAGATGCCATCTTGGATAACCTCAAGTTGTTAATATTTCCCTTTAGAGGAACTTGCTCTAATACCAATTTTTGGAAAAACAAGGATAGACAACTAAGAGGGGGGGTGAATTAGTTGTTACTGAAATTGTAGACATGGAAAATATACAATTCAATCCTACACACCTAATCCTGATCTTACTAACATTGTTTCTTCCTAAATCATCCCTTTTTCTAATTTATTTAAATAAATAATCCTTATTTGATTAAATTCATCACAATTTCTTTCTTATCTGATTAAGTCATTGTCTTCCATTAATTAAATAAATCAGTGTTTAATTAATCCTCGTCTATATTTTAATTAAATAATTCAATTTATTTAATTAAAACTCTAAAGTCCTCTTATTAAATTGAATAAATTAAACATTATTTTATTTAATCTAACATTATCCCCTTTGGTCAAATAAATCAAAACATTTATTTAATTAAACCCTTCCTTTCAATTTGATTTAAATCAATACATAAATTTAAGTCTAAATTGTCACATCTCCTAATTCTTCATTAAATTAATTAGCCCATGATTAATTTAATCTTAATCTATGTCACATTCTCTAGAGAGTGCAACTTTCACAATAAATCAATTATTTTGATTTATTAAACCTCTTGTTTTCCCTCACATGGCATAAAAGGGGAATATTCCCTCAAATTTGAATTCAAATTCAAATGAACTTGTTCCTTCCAACAAGGCATTTAATGTCTATTACAAGTCCTTTTGCCTTGAGCCAAGTGGCCATAACTCCATTTTATTCCCTCTCCAACAAGTCATTTCACTAATTTGAAAGTCCACCTAATGTCATTTATTGGCACTTTGATCAAAACTTGCACAACCTTCAACCATTCACATCTTGACAAGTGGCACTTTGTCATTGGATGTTGAATGATCTCACATTGCTCAATTTCACTCATTCTTATAATCTAGAAATCTATAAATGAGAGACTCTTCCTCTCATTCATCCATCCACACTTAGAGAAAATTTACTATCTTCATATTTAGAGCAATGTCATAGCATTTCTTGAGCATTTTCCATCACCATAGCTAGGTTATTTGCAGGTTTTCTCAAGGAATCACATTGTTCTTCACCACCAAGTGGATCAAATCATCAAAGCTTAGAAAAGAGTTGGGAAAGGGCCAATTTCTACACATAATTGGCACCAATTCCCCCATGGGATCAAGTGTTTGCATTGCATAAATAGATTTGATTTAGTTTCTTGTATTATTCTTCATTTCATAGCTATTATTGAGCATTGTAGATGGATTTCATGGGGAATCCTTGTTTTATCTTTCATATGAGCTTACTAATGTGTTTTCTTCTTGTATTTGTGTAGGTATAGGATTGGGGTTCACTTGAGTTGGAGAAATTCATCATGTTTTTCCAAAATTATGTGGTTTTTTGACATTTTTTTGTGCCTACAAGAAATTGCACCACTCACAGTCCCGCAGTGCCATATTGTATTGTTGTCAGATAGGTAGTGCTATATTGCATCGCACAAAACTCCAAACTCCACCGTATTTGTCTTCCTGCCCAAAAATTTCAAATTTCCAAACTGCACCGCGGGTTTCAAAACTCCAAACTACACAGCAGGGTAAAAATAGCACCACATTTGCACTCTCTGTCCTGCTGCAGAGCACCGCTCTTAGTTACCTGTGGCGCTATATTGTGCCGCTGTATTTCTAAAGTCTACCTCATTTTCTAATTGCACCATTGGAGTTGGGTAAGAGACAAATTTGTTCTTTTTTTTAACATTTTTTGTGATGTAGGAACTTCCCGAGCTCATAACTTTTGACTCCGATGTGGGTTTTGGCTGAAATTTTATAGGAGGTTTCATTATGAGGTGACATGTGAATTGCCAGTTGCTCCTCGATGGGTTGGTGGCCATTTTTCCACATTTATCGGGCTTGAAACTTTCATCTTGGCCCTCAAAATGCTAATTTAGTGTTTTTTTCTAGTTTTTTAAAAGTCATTTTTGTTAATAACTCGAAGTTCATGTTTTGAGTTTAGGATGTTAGTTGAAAATTCATCCTATCTTAGTTTTATAAAGTTTTTGGGAAAAAACAGGACTCTCAAAGTCATGCATGCAAAATTACCAAAAATGGAAAAATTCAAAAATTGTTGAAATTTGCCAAAAAAGGAAATTTTTTGATCAAAAGTGAAGAAAGGATAACGAAGGCCAAGGGTTCTTTATGAATTTATCATCTCATTGTATCAAGTGTTTTTAAACACTTTGGGAGAACTTATAATCCCTTTCTAACAATTTGTTTACTTTCATGCTCTTAGGAAACATTAAATTTCAATTGGGTCCTGAAAAGAACATTACAAGTCTTAAATTTTTATTTGCAAACAAAGGGTTAAAATGGAATTTAAGAAAAACTCACTAGATTTGGTTTAAGGATTAACAATTGAACAAAGAAAATCTCACACTTCCTTTGGTGCTTAAATAGAATTCACTATTGCATGGGAGGATTTAAAATGAACATGTGTTTTTGTGTCTTGTAATTTTTTTTGCAAAGTAATCTCACTTAAAGAGACGTATGCGCTTCTCTTGCGCTTCACAACGATCTTGAGAATCAAAAGTATTTTTGGTGACATTAAGCTGCATAAAATATCACCTCCAAATTTCATTTTGGGATTAAAATTGAACCAATCTTGCGAGTGTGAGTGTGGCATATTGCAAGTGTTCTCCCTTTGTTTTTCAACGAAGGTCGATTGAACTACGGGATATGCTTTCTTGCTTTTGTTTATCTTAGAGGGCCTACCTTGTGGGAAAAATTAATCACCCAAGGGAACAACCCAACCGGGAACATGCTAAAGCCAAGCTACTTCCAACCAGTATACAAGTGTGGATTCTCAAGGAAAGTTTGAGAATCACGAGGATTATTCTGACGAGAAGGGAAACAATGGTCTCTTGCCACATGGATAGTCCTTTATGAATTGAATTCCCACATTAAAACCCTTGTTTAGCAAATACCGAAATCCTATCTATTTGTTGGTGCAAAAGGTCATGTTCTTTGAAGCCGCCCCACGTATACATGTGGTTCTGTTGTAGAGATGAAAAGTATGCCATGGGAGATTCATGGGTACTGATGGTTGATTGACCCAAGAAGTGAGTGCACTATAAGGGGGAGCCTATGTGGTCAAGCATCTAATCATCCACACTGAATATGCGTAGCTAGATTTATCCAAGTGGGAACCCAACAAATATTATCTTTTTAGCCTAGGGATGTGCATATCATTGGAATCAAAACACTTTGCTTGGATCTAAAACATTGGGAAACAAACATTCACAAAAGCTTCAAAATTTCAAACCCTTTGGGGGAAAAAAATATCCTTTGACTAATATAAGTGCTCTTGCTTGCCCTAGGGATTTTATCCTTGGAGGTTTCTAAGTACTTAGGTTTAATCATCATTTTTTTTCACTAAAGTCAACAAATAGGAAACTTTTGCCTCGATTTCCTCGACTTTCCACATAAACGAATTTTGTGAGATGAGAAGAAATTAGGGCATTAGACATTCAGTTTGAAAAGCTAATCAAAAAGTGGATGTGGTAAAAACCAAGTCATTAACCAAGAAAAAATCAATTGAATCTCATACATGTGTTGGTTTATCTTTTTTCTTATGGTCTTTTGAGAAAAAACATTGATCTTTTAGTTTGTAGTATTCCTAGGGAAAGGCATGTTCTTCAAAACCTTGGTCTTGTGAACAAAGTTCTCTTAGGTTCGTCTAGGATCAAAATCATCACTCTCATCCATCTCTCACTCATCAATCAAAATCAAAGATCATCTCACCAACAAACTCTTGGGAACTTTGAAAACATCACTTATGCTATACTTTTAGGAAAAATCAACATCACCTTGTTTAGTTTTAACACGCCTAGCCAAATTATCCTTTTATGTACGAGTTTACTCTAGGATAACACAACTTCATATGGTTTACAAGTTCATTATCCAAAATTATCTTGTTTGACTTAACACACTTAGTCAAATTATCCAATCCATTATCACCTTGTTTGACTTAACACACTTAGTCAAACTATCATTATCCAAAATCAAATCAAATCAAGTCCTAAAGTCTAGCATTGATCCAAAGTTCCTAAAAGTTTAAACACCCATATCATTCACCCCTTTCATCCCTCATCTCATCATTGGTCTTGAATCCCTTAGAGGTTCACTTTTACAACAAGGTCAAAACACAAGAGGAGAATGGAATATAAACTTGATTCATACATCATGAGTAATCCAAGGCAACCAAACTATCAGGGTCTTACAATACTAGTTGATTTTCAAAACTTGCATTTGTACAATCCATACATGGGATCATTATCTCCTCCAAACCTCAATGGTACAACAAAAGTGAGCATGCCCAATCTAAATTTTGGAACAACTTTCCCTTTGGTAGATTTAAATCAAAGTCAAAACCTACAAATCTATCAACCAAACAATCAAGGCATGAGCCTTCCCCCTTTACCAACCATCAACTAACTGAATCTGAGCAACACCCCCTTCATAAGTCAAAAAATCATATCAAATCCTCCCATTTTTCCATCGATATCACAACATATGGAAACCATCCAAGCAACCCCAATGGTAAACACCATTCCCAATCCACTACCTCCACTACCACCACCACCAAAAAACAACATGGAAAATTCATTCTCCATCATGTTGCAAGCTGCCCACCAAAAGGCGTTCCAAAACCAACAAGTTGCACAGCTAGTTTCTTAGCAAGCGCAAGCACAATTAGTCACCGAACAAACTACACAAGCCACATAATCTACACAAGCGGCACAAGCAGCCCAACACCAATCTCAATGGGTGCAAGCACAATACTGGGCACAATTGCAAGCAATCCATCAACAAGTGTATCAACAAGTAGCTTAACAAGAAGCTCAACAACAAGCCCAACAACAAGCATTGTTGTCACAAAAATGACATGACCAACATCAAGAGTTTTTGGCTCAACAGGCATATCTGCAGGACTTACTCACGTAGTAGAGCTTGCAATAGATTCCCACCACAATCATTGAAAATGATCATCAAGATCCTTCAACCAATGATCATGTTGAAAATGTCTCTACATCACCTAATGAGTTAGAGGACATATCTCAAGAATTTATTCCAAAGCATGATCCACATCTTTCACCAAAGTATAGCAATGGACCTTTCCAAGACATATTGACATCCTTTGACCTCATGGTTATAGATATTGAAGAAATCCTCAACTCACCATTTGATCCAAGTCCACTCAAATCTCAAGAGGATATCGAGACACTTCTCATTCCTAATAAAGATATCGAAGAACCCTTTGGAAGCAATCCATCGTTTGAAATTGACCCATGTCAAAAGCAATTATGAAATCATTCAAGATCAAGAATTTGTATCTCCAAGCTACTACAATGATATAATGGACACCCTCCTATCTATACAAGATGATCACATCCACATAGCAACATACTCCTCCATCTACCCATGAGATGCTTTTCTTGGATGGACACGTAGATGATCTTTATTCAGAATAGGATTCCTTTACTCCTGACATTATTACACAAAAAGAGCAGGTTATTGATTCCTATAGTTAAAGTAAGTTATCAACATCAAGATCAAATATGTCCAAAATTCAGACTGAGGACATCATGGATGAAGATATCCAACATTATCCACTCAAGGAAACAAGTTGGATAGAATAGGATATTCTAGATTTAGGAAAGCAACAAATTGAAATGATGTCATCTGTAGTGGTCATTTTTCAGAGAATGCATTTTGAACAAGACATCTCCAAACAAGGAGAATCAAATAATAAAGGTGCTACTATCACCATATTGGGGGCAACTTCGTCTCAAGCAAACATCAACATAGGGGGCATGAAGGATCCTTATGATGAAACCAATGCCAATACTATGACTAGCCACACCATGAATCTTCATCCACCCATCATCCCATCCATGAATTGGGACCAACATCAAAAGAAAGATTCAAATCAAAGCATGAAGAATTTTATCAAAGAAAAAGAAGCTGAGAAGCATATCAGACAAATCAAATACATATGGATACCAAAAAATACAAAGAAAGATGATCCCTATCATACTCCATCAGTCAAATAAACTATGGGGAAAAATAAAAAAGGGACAAGTATCCATCAAAGATGTCCATAAAGGATAAATTATGCTTCTAAAGCGACATATAAAGTGTATCAAGTAGTTGGTCCTAATTCCACACACACTTCCATATCCACCCATCATTGCTCATCTTCCCAAGTTTGGAGAATCAAAGGTTCCAAACTATCAACTAATCCATATTTTATTCCTAAAAACACAGCATCCACACCTCCACGCATGATATCCAATTCTTACATTGACCATGTGTTGGAAATGACCCTTCAACATAAGGATTCAAAAGGCACTCTATTGTGATGTGTGCACAAAGACAAAGTTACCTCCAGTATTAGCAAAGCAAATTAGGGATCTCAAAAGTTGCATTCAAGTGCACGTATCTTGGCAAAGGAACTTATTCAAGTAGTATATCGATGGAATATTATGACATAAGCATCTACATCGAAATAACCAAGTGGTTCAACATGAGCTTAAAATATTTCATAGAAAAATATAAAAATCCAAAAAAATTAAAATCAGAAAAAGGATTGAAAACAATAAAGAAAAAAATTGTCCTCTAGTGAAAACCACTTCGGTGGCACTTTGGACAAGTACCATGATGAAAACCTGGAAAATAGGCGTCATGTGTAGAATCGAGCATCTATGTGTGCCATTTCAGGAGAAAGCATCTTATCACATCCATAATAAATCCAACATTCGATCCATCTTATCCATAATAAATCCATTCATCCATGAACCATTTATCCAATCCATTTTCATCCATCTGCATCCATACTCCAAATTATCTTGATCTTGACCAAGTTTGGTGCACACTTTACACTTGCTTATGGTAAAAATCTTAACATGGGTCATTTCCATTGATCCTATCCTACCCAACGTTGTCTGAACCATGAAGCATTATCCGAATGAGCATCTTCTATTCGAACATTTTATTACAAGATAAACCTTTTCATCCTTTGTACCCTGACCATATCCATCTATCCATTCATATACCAATCCATGTATCTACCCATGGCACCGTACATTGGTAGACACTAGGGGCTAATATTTATATCTTGCTTTGGGAATAAATCTTGATCTATATCCTCCAACTTATGTGGTGATCTGAACATTGGCAAACTTGAAATCAAAATTGTCAAGTAGTTGTGAGCATGAATACAAATCACTAATCCATGACATATTTTGGTGAGAAGATATTCCTTATCCGAAAAAATCAATATTAGTCACATCTAACTTGCACGATAGCGTCACATAAAATCATTCAAACAACTTTTGTTCCAATCCAAGCTTCAATTTTTTTATCAGTCAAATCCAATCATCATCTCAGGATATCCTTCCCAATCTTTGTGTTGCTTAACACTATCGTTGCATTGTTGTGTACCCTCAATAATTTTATCATCATCAATCTTGAAATCCTCATGTTTCTTAACACTATCCTTACATTGTTGTGCATCCTTGACAATGTTATCATCATCAATCCATCAATTTGATTGATCAATCCTTAGTTTGTTTTTCAGCAAAATCCCAAAAAAGAGCACTGATATCATCACATATCCATATCCAAATCGTCAAAAATCATACAAAAATCCAAAAACATCCAAATTATATCAAAATCAAAAAGTGGCATCATCTTGTCGAACTGCGTTGTCTGTGAGCTTGAACATAGGCAAGGTTGATGTATGATCATCCCCCGAGACACCCTAGGTCAGTCCTTTAGGCGTTTGTCACAATCTAAAAATTTGTTTTCCCATCTATCTCATCATCGAGTCTCTCATCGATTGAACTATGTGGTCTGTGCATATATAACATAGGCAAAGATAATCTATGGATCAGCTCGTGTGACCCCTATGATAGGTCTTGAAGTTAGTCTCTTCATCATAAATCTTGAAAATCCAAAAAAGTGAAAAATCAAAAAATCAAAACAGCCTCAAAACATTTCAAAAACTTCCAAAACAACCTCAAAACATTTGAAAAATCCAAAATGGTGCACCCATCTCTTCTCACTTTCACCCTTCATCATCTCATTCCTAATAAATCAATCATCGCTTTCATCCTTTGGTGAGTCAGTCAGAAGCAAGTCTACCAAGTTCCAAAGTGAACACCCTAATTGTCAAAGTTTCAAGTCTAGGTCAGTAAGCAAGGAAGTTCATCAACTCGGAGTATCAATAGCTTATC
>VCHN02004613.1:0-11502 GCA_007115665.2 Sequoiadendron giganteum
TTTAGAGTATTTGTGTTTCTATTTATCACTGTCAAAGAAGACCTACGCTGCTAGGGTACTTCATGTTTTCTTTTATAAAAATTGACAAGTGATGCACCCCATTAACATTAGAGGGGAGTTTTAGAACATAATGCTATATATAGTTCTAATATAAGGTTATAAGACTTCATATATATTATATGTTTTATTAAGTATATCCTATTTAAAATGATTATAGATTATTCATTATTTATAATGGTATTTTTAAATAAGTGTGACTAATAACCCTTCAAATATTTTTCACTTCTCTTATATTTAAGGAAGTTCTTTCTCAGTGAGAGTTTTTAAGAATTGGGATTTCTACACAAGACTATAAAGGCAATGTGGAAGTGAGAAGTGATATCCCCAACTTTTGTTTACATTTTTATATAGACAATTTTATAAGTGTTTTAGTGTATATTGTGTAATTTGTTAAATCTATATATCTTACAATTATCATTTTATTTATTTTATATTTGTTATAATGATTGATAACCTAAGATCCTTATCTCTAACTGATTTTATTCCCTTCTCTTTCATTTTTTTCTTGTATTTTGTCCTTTCACTCTAATTTAATTTTTATAGTTAGATATTTTAATTTATTATAAATACCATATATACATTTATTATATATTGATTTATTGAGTGGAGATATATTCTCTTTTTATAATTATTAATATGTAACATAAGTATAGATTTCTTGTTTATAAAGAGTGTGCATATATTATATATTTATTCATGTGTGTATGTATACACATGTCTATATATAGAATATAATGAAAAGGGAGTGAGAAAAAAAAGGGACAACAATATGAAAGTAAAAGGAATGAAGAAGAAAGGAAAGAAACAAAGTTTAAATTATACACAATAAGTGTGTAGTTCAACTTTCATTTCTTTGTTTTTTCTCATTCATGTAAGAAAGGAAGAGTGGACATATTCTTATCATTTAAAGTTATGACATATTACATTTTTTATACACATAAACCTTTTCTTTGAAGAGTAAGAATGTGTTTATATATATAATATTATGATTACATTTATACACATTTACATTATATGTAATTATTATATATACTAATATATCAGTATGTAACAAAACATATGCTTTTCAATATATTTCGATATTATGTATCAACATCTATATTAGATACATAATTATCTTATGTTATTTATCAATATATATTAATACATTCATTTTATATATTGATATTATACATATATTAATGGTTTTTAATATATATTAATATTACACACTTACCTGTGCATACATATTACATGTCTTAATCTTCTATAGGTTTTTCTTTCTTTCTTTCTTTTCTTTTTGAAGAAACACACACACAATTATACTAAGATGGGGGTGAATCAGTATAAGAACAACTTTCAATTTATAATTTTGGAAATCATAAAGCAATAATCAAGGTATTCACACATTCAAGATCTAATAATAGAGAATACACGATGCACATATGATTTTACGTGAAAACCCTCATGGAATAAAACTATGATAAAATATTGCTTTTATATATATCTTCTTACAAGCTTCATATACACCAATCCCCTCCACTGAGCACCAACTCAACAAGAGACTCCAATCTCTTCAATACAAGGCTCCAACCTCCACAAGAATAATATGAATAATTTTGATTTTCCACTCCTCAAATATGCCCTAATTCCTTCTCACAAGTTTGCAATATAGTCTTCACAATATCAGCGATAATGTCTTCTCAAATCCAACAATAATGTCTTCTCAAATCAGAAAAAATCTCTTCATGAATTTGGCAATAATGTCTTCATTAAATCTGCAATGATGTTATCATAAGATATGCTCAGTAAATTGACATGATCTTACTCATATCACTTTCTCTCCTCTCTTAAATTTGCTGCTATAAATCTGCTCAAATACACCTTGTATATCTGCTTGAATATCCTTTTAATTCTACTCTTCATACAAAAATATTACTTGAGAAATTGGTTGCCTTTTCCTCATTTTCAACTTTTTGTTTATACCTCCAAGATGACCCTTCAAACCAATAGTCATGTCATTTCAAAGTTGGTCAGCCCAATCAACATGTAAATTTTTATTTAATTTTATTTGTCATGCCCAAGTTGGGTGCACCTTTTTAGGGGGGTTGACCCCTAAAAATAAATAAATTTAAATTTTTATTTCCAAAATAAAATCCCCAAGATGGGTCACCATTAAAAGGGGGTCGACCTCATGTAATTTATTTGATTTTCTAATTTAATTTTGCAATTAACACTCCTTCAAAGGATGGTCGGCCCATGTGGATGATACACCATTTTTTTGGAAAAAATTGTCTAGATGATGACAAGCCCTTTTGACATCAATGACAACATTTTTCCAACAATATCCCCCTTTGTCATTGATGGCAACCCTGTAATGGAATAATCTTGAAATGCACCAAAAAAATACTTTAAATTACTCCCCCTCACTGGAATGCCCCCCTAACTCTACTCCTCCCCCTTTAACATCAATGGCAAAGGGTATTTGAGGCTAATTGAATAGGATAATGAATAGCTCCCCCTGAACATATGCTTCTCTTGAAGAACTTAGTGAATGGATGAGAGTGACAAAACTCCCAATTTCTCCCTCAAGTACTCAAAAATCTCTTTTAGAAGAGGCTTCGTGAAAATATTTGTAATCTGGTCCTTTATAGCAACATACTCCAGCTTTACTTGTTGCTCAAGTACTTGCTCCCTCAATAAATGATACTTAATCAAACTATGCTTTGTCTTGAAGTGCATAACTAGATTCTTTGATATGTTGATAACACTTGTATCATCATAGAGTATGGGAACGGGATGTTCATACTCAACCTTAATTTCTTTCAAAGTCTATTTCATCCATAAAACAAGTGTGCAACAAGTTGTCGCTGCAATATATTTTGCCTATGCTATAGATAGGGAAACCGATGCTTGTTTCTCGCTTAACCAAGATACAAGGATATTTCTGAGAAAGAATGCTCCTCCACTAGTTATCTTCCTATCATCAACATTGCATGCCCAATCCACATATGTATATGATGTAAGGGTGAAATATTCACCTCTTGAATACCATAATCCAAAATCCATAGTCCCCTTCAAATATTTCAATGTTCTTTTGACTACATTTACATGAGTTTCCTTTGGAACTGCTTGAAACTATACCACTAAACCAACAACTTGCATAATATTATGCCTTGTAGCTATGAGGTATAGAAAAATTCCAATCATGGTCTACACATAGTCTAATTTTTTGTAGGAGATTCATCATATTTTCTCAATTTACAACCAATAGCCATAGGAGTACTTACTGGATTACAGTCTTCCATCTTGAATTTCTTTAACATCTCTTTAACATACTTGGTTTGAGAAATAAAGATATCTTTATTTGACTAGGTAATTTTCAAACCAAGGAAGAAGGATAGCTCTCCTAACATTGACATCTCAAATTCCTTTTGCGTGTTGGAGGCAAAGTCTTGGCACATCTTATCACTGTTACCCCCAAAAATGGTGTCATAAACATATACCACATCAATTAAGAACTTATCTCCTTCATTCTTAAAACACAAGTTGCTATCTACCATTCCTCTTTTGAAGCCTTTCTTTTTAAGATACTTGTCTAACCTTGAATACCAAGCCCTTGAGGATTTTTTTAATCCATAAAGAGCCTTCTTCAATCTAAAAACATAATCCTCATTCTTTGATAGAATGAATCCTTTAGGTTGTTCAATGTACACTTCCTCTTCCATATTTCCATTTAGAAATATTGATTTTAAATCCATTTGATAAACTCTGAAATTCTTGAAACTTGCAAGAGCTAAGAACATTCTGATAGCCTCTAATCATGCAACATGGGAAAAATTTTCTTCAAAGTCTATTCCTTTGACTTGTGCATAGACTTTCCATATAATTATATCCTTGTTTCTTGTGACTTCCCCATCTTCATTTAACTTGTTTCAAAAATCCACTTGGTTCCAATGATATTCTTGTCCTTAGGTCTTGGGACAAGCTCCCAAATTTATTCTTCTCTATATAATCCAATTCTTCTTCCATAATCTTGATCTAGTATTTATCTTCACTTTCTTTTGAAAATTCATTTGGTTCAACTTTGGAAAGAAAACATAATTTTGTATGTTCTATTGTATTAACAAGTCTTCTTCTTGTTTAAATTTATGTGTCTTTGTCTCCAAGAATTATATCTTTAGGATGGTTCTTTTGAAAAAATCTATATCGTGTCTTGGGTGATTCCTTTGATGGATTATTTGGATTTATTTGCTCAACTTCTTGGTTTTCAATTCCTTCATCTATTTCTTCTTCTTTGCAACTTTCTTCCTTTTGATAATCAATTTCTTGTACCATCTCCTTTTAATGCCTTTCTTCATCAACCCTCACATTTTCACTTTCAACAACTTTGTGCAATCTCTTGTTATAGAATTTATAAGCTTTGTTCCAATAATATAGTTATTTTTAATGTTCAAATGATGTTTTATTGATAGGCTAGGTAACCCTTAGTTTATAATTTAAACCTATAAGCTTTTTTTTTTCTTATAACAATTAAAGTATTAGGGTCAACTCTACAAGGTGATAAGAAGCAGTGTCTTAAGGGTACACCCTAGTCATGATAATATGGTGAATCCCTCAAAGTTAACTTTTAAATTTGAGTTGGTATGTTGCATACACAAAGTGGTAGCTCATACCTTGGTTAGAAGCTCGATGTAAGTTGATGCATCTCCACTAGGGTGTTGATAAGTACTTAATTTATGTCTCAAAAAAATTGTTGTTTTTTTCTAGTGAAAATTTTGGGCATGAGAGTTCCTTATGGAATATCCAAGGAAGATACCTTCATCACTTGTGGAATCAAATTTTCCCAAATCTTCATCTATTCTTATAAATAATTTTCTTTTCAAAACCTTGAAGTACTTTATTGATACAGGCCTTCCCTTCCAAAGTTCATATGGAATTTTTCTATTATTTACCCTTATTTATACTTGATTTGAAATATAGACAATTGTATGGACTTATTCTTTCCAAAAATAATTAGATATATTAGACTCATTTAGCATAGCTCTTTCCATTCCTTGAATTGTTCTATTCTTTCTCTTAACTACTCTATTTTGTTGTGGAGTTCTTGCAACTGAATATTGTCTTTTTATCCCATGTCTTTCACAATATTTTTCAAATTCATTTGAGGTAAATTCTGCTCCTCTTCAAATCTAAGACATTTGATATTCAACCTTGTTTCATTCTCTAATAAGGATTTGAATTCCTTGAACTTATCAATTGCTTCATATTTTTCTTAGAGAAAATATACCCAAGTCATCCTGGAATAATTGTCAATCAACAACAAAAAATAACTCTCACCTTGCAAGCTCTTTGTCATTGTTGGCCTACACAAATCAGTTTGGGTAAGTTC
Organism: Sequoiadendron giganteum; assembly: GCA_007115665.2. Classification (NCBI taxonomy): domain Eukaryota; kingdom Viridiplantae; phylum Streptophyta; class Pinopsida; order Cupressales; family Cupressaceae; genus Sequoiadendron; species Sequoiadendron giganteum. The sequence goes on from VCHN02004613.1 coordinate 5,432, forward strand.
TAAAGGCTTCGATGTAGAATATTCCCTAGATTTGAAGCTTGTTGTTGTTTATTTTCCATATTGACACTTTTTGCAAATGATATTCGAAGGCTTTGTTATCTTCAACATGTCTCTTATGGCTTGCTTATTTTTTATCTTCACAATGTTATCAAATTTCAAATGTCCCATCCTTTTGTACCACATCCAACTCTCATCTTCTTGCCCCATATAATATTCCTCACTTTTGACCTCATTAAGAACATACATTTACCATTTGTTCTATAAGCATCAACTATCAATTTTCCATCTTTCATGATTTTACATCCTCTAGAATGAAACATGAAAGTGTGTCCTTGGTTACACAACTGACTCACACTTAAGATATTATGTTTCAATCCTTCAACATATAATACATCCTTAGTTTTAGTTCTTCCATTATCCAGACTAAGTGTGCCTTTACCTTTTATGCTTGGCATAGCATTGTCCCTGAATTTCACTATTCCTTCATTCACTTTCTTTAGAGAGAAATTTATTTTTGTCACCAATCATGTGAGTTGAACAACCACTGTCAACATACCATTTGTCTTTATCATATTGGACATGTAGTGCAACTTGTACAAGCATGGATTTTTCTTTCATTTCTTGTTCCATCTTCTCTTTCCAAACCTTCTTTGACTCATCCTTTTTCTTGTCACAAACATCCTTCTTATTTTATCTTGGAGGCTCAAGAAAAATAGTTCTACAAAAACATTTTGTGTGCCCAAAATTATTGCACATGTGACAAATAATGTTATAATCCATTAGAGGATCAAATGAATTATAATTCCTCTTCATGAGTGCCAAATCATTCCTTGTGCAAGCTCTAAATTTTACTGCTTTGTGCCGAAATTGATTACATGAAAATAAATAACCTTGGAAAGAATATTGAAACTTGGTTATGCAGGGCTTCCTTTGAAGAAAGCACCATTTAAGGTTGTCCTTATTAGTTCTTTGAAACTGTGATGCTTTATCCTCCTTGTTTTCCTCTTTGTTCACCTTATTTTGTGGTTCTTCCCTTTTATTGTCTTCTTTATTCACCTCCTCTTTGTTGGAACTTTTGAGAGCCGCAACATAATTCTTACTTTCCAACTTTTTTGTAGTTTGTGAACTTTCTCCATAAAAACCAAGACCATTTTTGATAAATGGTGATATTTGTGAGTTGATAAGGTCCTCTAGTATTTCAAAACTTTTATCAAACTTTATGTTCTTGTTGAGTTGATCTTTAGTCTTTTCTAGCTCCTTCCTCAAGGAAATGATCTCACTCATATCACTTGTTCTCATCTTTCAAATTTTCTGCTATAAAATCTGCTCAAATGCACCTTGTAGATCTACTTGAATATCCTTTTAATTCTTCTCTTCATAAAAAAATATTCCTTGAAAATTTGGTTTTCTTTTCCTCATTTTCAACCTTTTGTTTATACCTCCAAGATGACCATTCAAACCAATAGTCACCTCCTTTCAAAGCTGGTCGGCCCAATCAACATATAAATTTTTATTTAATTTTATTTTTCATGCCCAAGTTGGGTGCACCTTCCTAGGGGGTTCAACCCCTATAAATAAATAATTATTATTTTTTATTTCCAAAATAAAATCCCCAAGATGAGGCGCCATTGAGAGGGAGTTGGCCTCATGTGATTTATTTGATTTTTCTGATTTAATTTTGCAATTAACAATCCTCCAAAGGATGGTCGGACCATGTGGAAGATAGACCATTATTTTGGCAAAAATTATCCAAAAGATTGACAAGCCCTTTGACATTAATGACAACATTTTTCCAGCTCTTTTTTCTTTCTTTCTTTTCATCCTTTGTTTTTTAGTTCTCGTGACCTCCCCACCCTTACATCCTTTTTAAGTATGAAGAATATAAATCAACCATAACTTTCTTCTTTTCCTGATAATGGATCATTGAGTATAATCTAGAATGTGAATGCAAAAATACACATATTTGAATTCAAAGGCACTTTCAAATCCAAATTCATGGACTATGAAAAATTGTTAAAATTCTAATGGACCAACTAGTATTTGAATCTAGGATTGCCCATTTGTCATTGGGATGATTTTCTGTTGAACTAATGGACCCTTTGTGACCAGTCCATCTTTGGTTTGAGTGTGTCTCATTTTTTGGTACCCCCCTTAAGCCACACTATGGGAGCTCAAGGATCCTAGCTTGGCATGGTTGCTAACCTAGTATCAAATACCATGTTAAAAAATGTATGGATTGGCTAGGATTTGAAATCAAGACCTCCCATTTGTTTCTAAGGTTCTTTGCTATTGAGATACTGACCCCCTTTGTGACTGATCCATCTTTGGTTTGGATGTGGCTCATTTTCCAATAAAAATCTGTTGGGAATAGGATGCCATTTAATTGCAATCCTAAACATATTTCATGTATCTCCTAAGTCCTTGGAAAGTGTTCCCCAACACTAGGGTTAGAAAGAGATTAAATTTGAATGAAATGAACATGTAAATTGACATTTGTAATTATTCCTAAATAATAGGAACATGTGGGGGTGTCCAAGAAGAGTTCCTAAATAATAGGAGCACATGGGGCACCCACCTTGTTTCAATTAACTATTTGGAGGATTGATAACACTTCAGTAATACATGTTTAGGTTCCTAAAAAATAGGGATTGATATTTATATGAGTGGAGTGGTTCAGTATCAGTTAAGTATCAGTTCAGTTTAGTCCAGTTCAGTTTAGTTTAGTTTAGTTCAGTTCAATTCAATTTAGTTCAGTTCAGTTCAGTTATGGTTTAGTTATCTTTAGTTGCATGTAGTTAATAGGTGGATACTTTCAGTTAAGTGGGGATGATCAATCATGCATAATATTTGCATGAATTGATGGAGATATATGTTTGAGTTAACTAAGATTGACTTGGGCCCACCTTGGGCGCCCAAGTTGGCATCTTTTAGTTAACACATTTTGCATGAGAAGATATTTACAAGGCTCAGTCAAGTGGGACCCATTCTTGGGTGCCAACTTTGAGGTGATGTTTACAAGATATCTTTGTGACCAAAGTTTAGTTAAGTGTTTAGTTTGGGCGCCTAAATTGAGGAAGACTTTGGTTTGACATTTGTTTACATGGTGCAACTCTACTTGCCAAATTTAGGCGTAGATTTTTGTGAGGAACTTTATGGTCTTGTAATTGACAACTCTTATGAGTTTTACATGCTCATAATTTTCTATTTTATTGCAGAAAGTGTATGAGAGTTCTATGTGAGTTTATTGCAGGTTGTGAAGAAGGATTGTTGAAGGTAAAGAAGCATATCAATCAAGGATTGATACAGTATTATTGTAATCTTGTTCTAAGGTTAAATAATACAAGCACTATTGATTCTGGTGGAGTTTTTTCTTGAAACTGTTTCTCCACATATATGTTGTGTCACTTCTATCTTTTGTCTCATTCTTCTACAATCTTCTGCATCTTTCTACAATTGATAAAATTGACCTAAACAAATTAATCACACACAAAGAATTGTGACAAAGAATACTCAATTAGATCTGCAGTCTCATAGTTTTATAAGTTTTAAGCTACAATATTACCTTCATTTTCAACAAAATCCATGCTTGCTGCTCCTTGAACTTGCTTAACAAAATCTATCCTAGCTCATCCTAACTATGTATTGTGTGTGAAGCTAGACCTCTATACTATAACATTTTTCTTTTGGATGTTGTGACCAACAATCTCAAAGCCACATTTTGTTTTCTAATATTATGGACAACACAATGAATTGCAATATCATGTTGGTGTTGTATAGGTGTAATTGCACCATCTCTCATGAAATTAAGGAGGATTCTTAGTCCATGATTTGGGAAATGATCCCATACAACAAGAGACACATGAGGTACCAAGGAATCTCTAGAATTTTAATCTAGAAAATTTCTTGAAGGTTCCTTTTCAATCATAGATGGATTTTCATGGCTTATGAAGGGTTTAGAGGTTGAGACTTTTGATGTGATTGTGATATAGGATGTGGCCTTATTGGGATGAAAATTAAGGGCTACATCAACATGTGTTGATTTGACATAGACCTAGTAGTAGGTCTAGGGGTCTTTAAGATTCTTGGTTTTGATTTAGTAGAGTCGTCTAGTGAAAGGTAGTGCTTCAAATAAACAAGAGATCAAGATGGAGCATAGTCCCATTGAATGTGCTAGAAAATTGCTAACACTCAAATATTGTAGCCACCTAATGCATAATCCAAGTGCATGATATACTATCAATGCACGTAAAATGCAATAATGGGAAGTCTATGAATGCGAGACTCGACTATTGTGTGGCAATGTTTATACATTAGTCCAATCAAGGATCAATATTCTAAAAAACCTCATTGTGTTGGTCCATGCAAGAAGATCCATCCGATATCAAAATCCTTAAGAAGCTTGTTTCCTCTTGTTATTCCCTTAAAAAAAATTAAATTCCACAAAATGTTTGGGACTTTGATAGAAGTATGCGTAGATCTCGTGGACTAGATTTTTAACTTTTGATATTGTAGGAATCTTGCTTACAATTTTAAATGCTAAATTCATTTTGTGGGCCATGTAGTGAATTGAAATCGTGTATGGTGAACAAGTATTTTCTAACTTATGTGATCGTATATGGATCTAGACTAGATTGCAGTATTTAAATGCTTAACTTTTACAATGCTTTTACAATTATTCCAAGTTAATTAAATCAAAATTAACTTATGGAAATAACAAAATGAAAGTAATAACAAGGTGATTGTAACAGAAAGGAAGGAAATGAGAGAAAGAAAGAGAGAGAAGAAGAGAAGTGCAAACAGTGTTTGATTACGGAGTTCGTCACAAACGTGACTACGTCTCCGGGTCCACTCCAATAGAGAGACCGATCCGATTAACTCCAAAAATCAATTACAATAGCACCATAACCATTCTCCAAGCATTTCGGCAGCGTAACAACACTCTGTCATGCAAGAATGATTTGAAAACTCTCCAACAAGGCCTCTCTTTCGTCACCTCAGCATTAGGACTTCATCACCTGAAAAAAAACTTGATTTCAATTCTCACCTCAAGCCCCCTTTTTATACAAAGAATTTTCTCAATTTGGCCTTTAACCAATTGATTTGAGAATATTTCCCTTATCTCTCCAAATACATAAAAATCCTTATGAATCTCCCATATTTGCATATAAAATCTTAATAAAATATTCCTAATAATCTCTTAAATCAATTTAAACCCCTTTAAATTATCTACTCCCGGGCTTAGGAGGTTTTGGAGGTTTGATTTAATCCCTACAAGGATTCTTGTTTGTTTTTTTTTTTTACTTTGAATAAGGAGTTTGTTTTGATTTTTATAAGGCAATCGGCTTTGATAACTCATCAAAACACATCGATGCCATACATATCTTAGATTGCTCGCGGGGTGTATCGGTGGCACTTCCTTTTATTGGGCCGGCGGTCGGGGGTTCAACCCCGGCCGCTGGCTTTATATAACCAATTTTCGGCCGTTATACAACAAAAAGAACCCGTCGCAACATATGGTAATGATCGCCGGCTTTGGTGGAACGGTGGACGGGCTGGCTAACTGCCCGGAGGTTGTGGGTTCGAGATTTCCAGCTAACAAAATTTTAAACAAACAAAGAAAGTCGTCAGTCCGCGGGGAGAGAAGAGAGACCCACGTGCCGCACCAGGAGGGTGCCACGTGTCTAACGAAGATTCGCCGGAAGAGTCAACAGTTTCCACATCAACTGCCATGTGTCCCGCGATAATTCGCCAATAACTCTGACATGTGCGATGACCTGTATGCCGACCGTGTCGACAGGTGCCGAGGTCGACCGACGTGGAGGTGACGTGTAGACTGACTCATCTGCCGACTAGACGATGACGTGTCCCGCTGACTCAGATGCCACCTGGATGCCACGTGTCGGCCGCCGATAGGTCCGTACCATCTGACTCACATGCCACGTCACCTGTACGGACTTGACACGTGTCAACATCTGGTTGGTCCACTTCGGATTTGTACGGACTGTTGACGTCATCTTGTACGGACGCTGACGTCATCATTCACCTTCCGGTCACCAAGTCAACCAGGAGCT